>PVJL010020443.1:0-12072 GCA_004026885.1 Lyroderma lyra
ACCATTTTTTATTCAATTTTTTATTGATGGGCATTTGAATTGTTTTCATATTTTGGCTATTGTGAATAATGCTCCAATAAACATAGGGATGAATATATTTTTTTGAATTAGTGTTTTGGATTTCTTTGGATAAATACCCAAAAGTGAAATTTCTGGATCATGAGAAGGTTCCACTTTTAATTCTCTAAAAAAAACCCTCCATACTCTTTTCCATAATGGCTGGCCCAATACGCAGAACCACTACAGTGCACGATAGTTCCCTCTTCTCAACATCTTCATCAACACTTGTTGTTGGTTGATTTATTGATGATAGCCATTATGACAGGAGTGAAGTATCTCATTGTGGTTTTGATTTGCATTTCTCTGATAAGTAGTGACATTGAGCATTTTCTCATTTGTCTACTGGCCATTTGCATGTCCTCTTTGGAGAAATGTGTATTCAGGCCCTCTGCCTATTTTTTAATTGGATTGTTTGTTTTTTGGGTATTGAGTTGTATAAGCTTATAAATTTTGGATATTTACCCTTTATCGGATGGCTCATTGTCAATTATCTTCTCCCATTCTGTAGGATGTCTTTTTGTTTTGTGGATTTCTTTCACTGTAAAAAACTGTTTAGTCTGATGTAGTCCTATTTGTTAGTTTATTTATTTATTTATTTTTGTTTCCCTTGCCAAGGAGACATATCAATGAAGGTATTTCTAAGAATAATCTCTGAGAGGTTACTTACTATATTTTATTCTAAGAATTTTATGGTTTCAGGTTCTATATTGAAGTCTTTAATTCATTTTGAATTTATTTTTAAATATGGTGTAAGAAGGTTGCTAAATTTTTTTTTAATGTATCTGTCCAGTTTTTCCAGTGCCATTTGTTGAATAGACTGTTTTTACCCCAATGTAAATTCTTGTTTCCTTTGTCATAGATTAATTGGCCATATAGACATGAATTTACTTTAGGGCTCTTTATTCTGTTCCATTGATCAATGTGTCTGTTTTTATGCCAATACCATGCTGTTTCAACAACTGTGGCCTTGTAATATAATTTGGTATCTAGTAGCATTATACCCCCAACTTCGTTCTTTTTTTCAGGTTGCTAGGTCTTTCATGGCTGCATATCAATTTTAGGATTATTTGTTCAAGTTCTGTGAACAATGCCATTCATATTTTGCTAGGAATTGCTTTGAATCTGTAAATTGCTCTGGGTAGCAATGACATTTTAACTATATTAATTCTTTCTATTCATGAGCATTGCATGTGTTTACATTTCTTTGTATCATCTGTGATTTCTTTCTTCAGTGTCTTATAATTTTCTAAGTACAGGTCTTTTATTTCCTTGGTTAAATTTGTTCCTAGGTATAATTTTTTTTGATGCAATTGTAAATGGAATTTTTTGTTTTTAATTTCTCTTTCTGCTAGTTTTTAATTGGAATATAAGAACAAAATTAATTTTTGGATATTAATTTATTATCCTACTACTTTGCTAAATTTGTTTATCAGTTTCAATAATTTTGGAATCAAATTTTGGGGGTTCTGTCCATATAGTATCAAGTAATCTGCAAATAATGAAAATTTTACCACTTCCTTTACTACTTGGATACGTTTTATTTCTTTATCTAGTCTGATGGCTTTGGATAGCACTTTCAGTATTGTGTTTAATACAAGTGGTAACAGTGAGCATCTTTATCTTATTCTTGATATTAAGGGGGATGTGATTAGCTTTTCCCCATTGAATATGACATTAACTGTGAGTTAATCATTTAACATAGCCTTTATTATATTGAGATATGTTCTTTCTATTCTGACTTTGCTGAGAGCTTTTATCATAAATGGCTGCTGGATTTTGTCAAACATTCTCCTGATATGACCATGTGATTTTTATTTGTCATTTTGTTTATGTGGATATCATGTTGATTGATTTATGTATATGAAACTGACCTTGCATCCCAGGAATGAATCCTACTTGATTGTAGTATATAATATTAATGTATTGCTGAATTCAATTTGCTAATATATTGTTGAGAACTTTTCATCTATATAATTAGAGATACTATCTACAGTTTTCTTTTTCTTTAGGGTCTTTGGTTTTGGAATCAGGGTAATGGTGGCCTCATAAGATAAGTTTGGAAGCCTATTGTCTTGAATTTTTAAAATAGTTTGGGAAGAAGGGTGTTAATTTTATGGATGTTTGGTAAAATTCACCTGTGAAGCCATGTGGTCCAGGAATTTTTAAGCGAGGGATATTGTTTACTTGTTTGATTTCATTGTTAGTAGTTAGTCTGTTTAGAGTTTCTGTTTCTTCCTAATTTAATCTTAGAAGCTTGTATATTTCTAGTAACCTAGGCATTTCTTTCAGAATGTCCCATTTTTTTGGTATATAGTTGCTCACAGTATTTTCTTAGAGTGTTTTGGATTTTTGTACTGCTGTCACTTCTCCTTGTCATTTCTAATTTTATTTTACTTGGGTACTATTTTATTTGTGATAAGTCTGGTTAAAGGTTTGTCAATTTTGTATACTTTTTGAAGAACCAGCCCTTGGTTTCATTAATCTTTAGTGTTGTCATTTCAGTCTCAATTTTATTTGTACTCTGATTTTTATTATTTACTTCCTTTATTCACTTTGGGCTTTGTTGTTCTTATTGTTGTTGCTGTTGTTGTTTTCCAGTTTTCTTAAGTGTAAGGTTAAAGTATTTATTTGAGATTTTTTTGTTGTTGTTTTATATTTTAAGATAGGCCTAAAGTGGTATGGATTTTGTTCTTAGAACTTCTTGTGCTGTGTCTTGTAAATTTTGGATAGTTGTGTTTTCATCCTTGTTTGTCTCAAAGTGCTTTTTGATTTCTTCCTTAATCTTATTATTGGCCCATTTATTGAGTAGTAGCATATTATTTAGCCTTCATGTGTTTGAGGTTTTTTTCAGGTCATTTTTTAAATTGATTTTTAGTTTCATACTATTGTGGTAAGAGAAGGTGCTTAATATTATTTAAATTTTCTTAAATTAATTGAGGCTTGATCTGTGGCCTAACATACAGTCTTTCTTTAAAAATGTTCCATGTGCACTTGAAAAATATATATATTCTGTTGCTTTGGAATGAAATGCTCTAAAATATCAATTAAATCTATCTGTTCTAGTGTGTCATTTAAGGTCACTCTACGCTGATTTTCTGCCTGAAAGATCTGTTCATCAGTGTCAATGGGATGTTATAATTCCCTACTATGATTGTGTTACTGTTGATGTTTGCCTTTTTGTCAGTTAATATTTGCTTTATGTATATAAGTGCTTCTATTTTGGATACATAAATGTTTCAAGAGTGATGCGCTCTTGTTGGATTGATCCCTTTATAGTTATGCAATGCCCTTTTTTGTTTCTTGTTACAGTCTTCGTTTGAAAGTTTACTTTTTATGATGTTAAGTATTGCTACCCAAGATTTTTTCTCATTTCCACTTGCATGGATTAATTTTTTCCATTCCTTTACTTTCAGTCTATGTGTGATTTCCTTCTGAGGTGAGTCTTTTGTTAACAGCATATGCCTGGGTGTTGTTTTCTTATCCATTCAGCTTCCTTATATATTTTGATTAGTGCATTTAGTTTATTTATATATAAAGTGATAATTGATAGGTACATATTCATCACCATGTTATTATTTAAGTTTTTGATCTTCTTTTGTTTTCTTGTTTTATGCTTGCTCCTGCTTAAAGAAGTTATTTTAACATTTCTTATAACACTGGCCTAATGGTGTCTAATTCCTTGAACTCTTTCTTGTCTGAGAAGCTCTTTAACTCTTCTTCAATTTTAAATCATAGCCTTGCTGGGTAGAGTAGTCTTGGCAATAGGCCCTAGTTTTTCACTACTTTGAATACTTCCCGCCACTCTCTTGTGGCCTTCAAAGTTTCTGTTGAGAAATCCACTGAGAGTTTTATGGAAGCCTCATTGTAAATATTCTCATTTTGTCTTTAACCTCTGCCATTTCAATCATGATGTGTCTTGATGTGGGCCTATTTGGATTCAACTTTACTGAGATTCTTTGCACTTTCTAGGCTTGTGTGTCTATGTCTTTCACAAGGTTGGAGAAGTTTTTAGTCATTATTTCTTCAAATAGGTTCTTAATACTTTGGTTCTTCTTTTCTTTATCTGGTAATCCTATAATACAAATGTTGTTACTATAGTTGTTGTCCCAGAAGTCCTTCAAGCTAAATATATATATATATATATATATATATATATATATATATATATATATGTATTATATATATAAATATATATATATATATATTATATATATATATGTATATATATTTTTTCCTCTTTCAGTTTGGCAATTTTTGCTAATTGTCTTCTAGACCACTGATTCTATTTTCTTTTTCATCTAACCTGCTGTTGGTTACTTCTAGTATAGTCTTCATTTCAATTATTATATTCTTTATTACTGACTGGTTGTTTTACTATGGGTCTATGCCCTTCTTTATGGTTGCTATCTCTTTGTTGAAGTTTTCACCAAGTCCCTTAAGCATTCTTGTAACTTGTATTTTAAACTCTTCCTCCGGTAATTGATTGCTTCCATTTTATTTAGCTCTATTGCTTAATGTTTCTCTTGTTCCTTTATTTGGAATGTGTTTCCCTGTTTCTGGCTTATTCTTTGTGTTTGTTTCTATGTAGTAGATGTATCTCTTATATCTCTAAGTCTTTGGTTGGTGGCCTTATGTAATATGTATCCTACGTAGTCTAATGGTGCAATCTTTCTGATCTCCTTTTTTTGTGATAAAAAAGTATCCCTTGAGAGTGTTGTGTGTGTTCTTCAGTTGTAGTTAAGCAGTATTCCACTCACAGCACTTCATTAGCTCCCCAGGGTTAGGGGCAGAGCAATACCAAATGCTACCCAGACAGCAATAGAGAGTCATTCCTGTTGAAGTCCACAAGAAAGTCTTCCTCCACTAGTAGGGATGGGCTGATTGGTCAGCCACCTAGAGTGCTTCTGTGTGTGCAGGACAAACTCCAGGGGACCTGTGCTCACTTTGAAAAAAAAAAACACACACACACAAACAAAAATATATTTATATACAAAATAATTCCCTGAGACTCTGCAGTTTGCCACTCCCAGTACACCATTAGCTGCCCTGGAGTTGTGTGTGTGGAGGGCATGGCAGAGCAGCACCAAAAGTTTTCCACCTGTCTGAAGCTACACCTCCAAAAGCACAGCAAAGTTCTCCCCTAGTAGGGTGGGGTTGATGTCTTACACACCCCAATTTTTTTCATGTGGACAGGAGAATGCTCCAAAATGCCCATGTACACTTTGAAAAAAAATTAAAATAAATTATAAAGAAAAAATGAAATAAAGGTAAAAATTAAATTATATAAAAGTAAATAATTAATTAAAATTAATAATATAAAAAATTAAAATATTAAAAATGAAATTAAATAAAGTAAATTATTTTAAAAGTTAAATAAACAGTAACATTAAAAGGAGAAAAAATAAAATCTTATGTGTAAGCCTTATGATAGAGGAAAAGAAAAAAAAGTAAGATTAAAAAGAAAAAAAAAGAAAAATTTTTCTGTGATCTGTGTTATTTGCTGCTTTTAGCACACATTTAGTTGTCCAGGGGGTAATGCAGAATGGCACCAAAAGCTTCCTGGGGTGTTCCAGACAGTTGATTCTGCAAAAGTTCACAAAAACATCTCTCCTTGCTAGGAGAGCAAGGCCAATTGCTCAGAGTTTCTCTGGGTGGACAGGACAGATCTCCAAGGTGTCTGAGCATGCTCTGAAAGAGAAAAGAAAGAAAAGAAAAGAATAATAATTGTAATATAAAGTAAAATACATAAAGATATACAATAGTAAAAATTTTGAAAGGTAACAAAAAATTTAAGTTATAATTAAAAAATAATAAAAATAAGTAAATTATTCATTGAGAGATTAGCAGTTCTCCATTTGTAGCTCACTTTTAGTTGCACAAGGAGAATGGCAGAGCAGTACTAAAATCTCAGGGAGCTGCAAACAGCCTTTCCTGTGTAAGATTGCAACAAAAAGCCTTGTACTGTTAGTAGAGTTGAGCTGATTGCCTAGCTGCCCAGAGTTCCTCTGAGTGGGTGATTTGGGCAAAACTCCAGGGGGCCATTGCACTTTTTGGGAAAATTTTCTCAGAGCTGTGTGGTCTTTCCTCACAGTCTTCAGCTTTGCTTCATTATAGTTTTTTGCTGCCTGCTCTGATAGGGTTGCGAGTAGGGCATAACAGCTGCATGCCACTGAGCACTTCTTGGGTCTCAGCGGCTGCTGCCCCAGTAAAGGCCAGTTAGACTGTCTTCTGCAGCTAGCAGGGTATTGCTAGTAATTTGGCAGCCTAGAGCACCCTGGTATATGTAGATTTAGTGTGTGGGATGAGGTTCCAGGTTGTGAGCATGTGCAGGTTTTAGTAGACCAGTGTGGTCTCAAATTTGGCTTTTTTGAGGAGAGTTTAACTAGAAAAAAAATAGTATTATACTGTGAGCTGCACATGAGCCAAACTGTGCTTGAACAATGGGTCTCTCCAGCCTTTACCTCAAAACCCGACACCTCAACCTCTCCTTTTATGTGTATGGTGCCTCTAGAAATGACATCTATCCATTGGACACCATGTGAGTGTGGCAAGCAGTTGAGTTAGTGGATGCACCTTATAGAAAAGCATCTGGATTTTCAGCTGCCTTATATTTTATCATTACAGAAAGACAGAATTCTCACTAACTTTTACTGCCAGGTATAATGGAAATATCTGTTTATTTGTTTGTTTCCAGCACAAGGCTCTCAGGCTAGGGAGTCCAGTGTGGAGCTAAAATCCCTCACTCTTTTGTAGAAACTTTCATCCCTGAGGTGTCCCACCCAGAGTTTTTTCACTATCCATGAGGTTGGGGTTGCCCCATTTCACATCTCTGCTCTTTCTACTAGTTTTGATTGGGCCTTTTTATATTTTTAGCTTTAGAAGCTCTGTTCAGCCAGTCCTCCAATGTTTCCCAACATTGATGGTTCCACTATCTACTCGCAACCTTGAGGTGGTTCAGGGGGACTGTAGGCACAACTTTCACCTATTTTTGCCATATGCTGTGAACACACCAAGAGCCTGTTCTTTGAAAGAATGAATAAAATTGACAAGACTCTGCAAGACTCATCAAGCAAAAAAGAGAGATTACACACAAAACAAATCAGAAATAAAACAGGAGAAATTATAGCCAACACTACAGAAATACAAATGAAGATTAAAATAATACTGTGTACAATTATATGCCAACAAATCAGAAAATCTAGAAAAAAATGGATAAATTTTTTGAAACATATAACCTTGTAAGACTAAACCAGAGAAAAACATGGAACCTAAACATACCAATTACTAGTCACCAAATTGAAGCAGTAATTAAATAACGCCCATAAAGCTAAAGCCCAGGACCAGACAGTTTCACAGATGACTTCTACTAAACATTTAAGAAAAATTGGTACCTGTTCTCCTAAAACTTCTTCAAAAAATTGAAAAGGAAGAAATGCTTTCCAACTAATTCTAGAAGGCCAACGTAACACTGATACCAAAACCATACAAAGACACTACAAAATAAAAGTACAGATAAATATCCCTGATGAACATAAATGCCAATATTCTCAACAAAATATGAAAAAATGCAATTGAACAGTACATAAAAAATTTATAGACCATAATCTGGTGGGATCAATACCAACGATACAAGGGTGATTCATCACTGACAAAACAGTTAACATTATTCATGAAAAATATATATATCATCAAAACTAAGAATAAAATTTACATAATTATCTCAATAAATGAAGAAAAATAATTTGACAAAATTTAACATGGATTTATGGTAAAATCACAGAACAATGTGGGTATAAAAGGAACTTACTTCAACTTAATAAAGGAAGGTATATGACAAGCCCACAGCTAACATCATACTTAATTATGAAAAGGTGAAAGCTTTTTTCTTAAGATCACAAAAAAGGCAAGGACTCCTACTTTCACTTTTAATATTTAATATAGTATTGGAATTTCTAGTCACAACTATCAGACAAGAAAAATAAATAAATGTCATCTGAATTGGAAAGAAAGAAGTAAAGGTATCACTATTTACAGATAACATGATACTGTATAAAGAAAATGCTAAAGAATCCACCCAAAATTGATAAAATTCATAATTTTAAAAGTAGCAGAATACAATTTATCTACAGAAATCTACTGTTTTCTTATACACTAATAATGAACAATCAGAATAGAAAATTTAAAAGAAATAAGATTTCATTTACAATTGCACAAAAACAAATGAAATACCTAGAAATAAATTTAACTTAGGAGGTGAAAGGCCTGCACCCTGAATACTATAAGAAATTGAAAAAACAAATTGAAAAAGACACCAAAAAAGTGGAAGGACATATAGTACTCATGGGTTAGATGAATTAAAATTGTTAAAATTACCATAATCTCCAAAGGAATGCACAGATTCAATGCAATTATAAAAAACATACCAATGGGATTATTTGCAAAACAAGAACAAATAATCCTAAAATGTATATGGAACTGTATTGCAAACAACCAAGGCAAGGGAGGTTCAAACTCAATCAGGCAAACTGAAGAAAAATTTAGAAACCTCAGGCAACTTAAACATAACCTTTATTCCAGAAGCAGCAAGACAAATGGTGTCCTCAAGTTCTCTCAATAGCTCAGAGCTCTCTCCCACAGAGTCTTATTCCCTTATATAAGCAAGAGAACAAAAGTAGCAGGCAATTAAGAAGTGAGCTCATTAGGCGCATAAACAACAAAATGGCTGCCACTTGGGAAAGTGCAAGTCATGGTTTCATAACAGGTGCACATCATCATTCTCATGAAAGCATGGTGAGAGAGCCTGAGTTATTCTATTTACCCCACACTTCACCCCTTCAGGGTTTCTTGCCTTATAATCTACATGACAGACATCTTCTGCGATGTTCCCTATGTGGGGAATGTGTTACATTGCATCCAAATGCCACAGTAACACATCGGCTTAAGTGATAGGCGAGTTCCAAGACTTTACCGTTGCCCACATAATCTTTTGTCCAGCATTGAGGAAGCATGGTGCAGCCATTGCTTCACAGCTCTGACAGGAGCAATTTGTAGCCATATCACTTTTGCCAACTTATCGGCCTTATCATTGACTGGATGAGCCAAAGGGGAGTTTCCTGTGACATGATATGCTGTCACCCGTTTCCGATGCCCTGGGGTCTATAGGTCTTGCCACGTGGCTTGATCCCAGAGTAGTCAGTGCATCACTATCCAGTGTTTAGGATGCCAAGTAGCAATCCAGAGGGTCAAACCTCTGAATACCACCCAACTGCCAGTACGGACTACCAAGGGGGATGGCTTGTTAGTGACCACTAACCATATAGCCCATAGTTCTGCCAATTGGGTACTTTGCCTGGTAATGGTATCATGCCAAATAGTCTCAGTGGGAGGATGGAAGGAAGGCTGGCCCCTGCTAGAGCTGTATATACCAAGCCTCTCCCAGCATGGGTGCTTGCCCTTCTTTGAAGGGGCTGGCCTCCAGCTCACTTTCCAAGTGTTGGGAGGTTGGTTTCCACATACTTGTAGCAGAACCAAAGAACTCTTGGAGCTCAACTCTCAAGAGACTATTGCTCAGAACATTGCACTGCTGCTAATATGCCCCACATTTTGCAAACCTAGGCATTTGTGGAGTGCCATTGCATGGTTTTGTGGCCCAATCATGTCCTCATCCTGTGTTAGGATATGTGGTCCATACAGTCATAGGGGCAGTAGCTATAATGCTTTCAGTTGCCAAAAGGGCAGTGTACACAGCCACCAATTGTTTTTCTACCAAAGAGTAACAGACCTCAGCCCCCTTCCTAATCAAGGAATTCAAAGGGCCTTAGCAATTGGGCTAAATGGGGCATAAATGTTTTCCAATATCCCAAGAGTCCAAGAAAAATTTGTAATTGCTTAACAGTGGTGGGCATTAGATAGGCTTGGATCTTATCTATAACTGCATCAGGAATAATCTTTGTCTTACCTGACCAAACAACCCCCAAGAACTTGACAGACAAGCCAGGCTCTTGCAACTTCTTGTCCTCAGTTGAGCACCTAACCATATGTTTTCAGGTGGCTGAGAGAAAACACAGCACCTTCTAGATCTGCAAGAGAGTCACTAGTTAACATAGTATTATTAATGTAATGGTACAGGCATACATTTCTAGGCCAGGACAATAATGCCAAGTCTGCCACCACCAGTCCATGTCATGGTGTTGGGCTATGCAAGTACCCCTGGGGAAGGACCATAAAAATTCATTGCTGGCCATCCTACATGAATGCAGATTGTTCTTGCCCCTCTGACGCTATATCAATTGAGGAAAAGGCATTAGCAAGATCAACAACAAAAATGATAGGTTCCTAACTCCTTGCTCAGGTGATTTATCAGGTCTGCCACTGACAGGACTGCTGCATGCAAGGCGGCACTACCTTATTTAATTCCTGGTAGTTGAGAGTCATTCACCAGGTGCCATCTGACTTTCTCACTAGCCACACTGAGAAGTTATATAGACTGTTGGTGGAGTATATTAACTCTACCTTTTCCAGTTTTCATATAGTCCCAATTATCTCCTCATGGCCTCCCAGAAGCTTATACTGCTTGGTGTATACAATCTGTCAGGGAGGGAGCAGATGTAAAAGTACATGAGCAGCATGTCCCCACACCATTGCCTTCATCACCCACACTTGGAGGTGAAACTCTCTTACTCTGATGTTTCGTCACAGCCCTTGCAGTATATCCACTCACAGGATGTACTCAGGGACAGGTGACACTTAAATCCTGTCCACTTATGGATGTAAGTGGCCTATCCCCAATGGAATATACACAGGCTTTATGCAGAAACTGGCTCTTGCAGCCATCAATGACTACCAGGTCTCCAGAGAATTTCTTTGGGTTTCTATACAAGAGAGAACATTCAGCACTCATATCAACTAGGGTAACTTGAATATTTTGCCTCCCCCACTCTGTAGCCATCAATGACTATTAGGGCTCCTTAGCTCCCTACAGCCATAATGGACTGCTAGGGCTTTGGGCCCCATGGCCCTTTCAACCCTGGCAGATACCAGATTTATGAACATCTGGGTTCATGTCACCCTTAGGAGTCCATTTCTCTCAGCTATTGGTATCTTCTTGACCACCATATTGATGCCCTTTTGCATTCACCTAATCTTGGCCTCCCCAAACCCATGTGGCTGCCCATGTGAGGCACCAGGATTGCCACAAGTGATCTGAACAGGGAAGAGAGAGTAAAATTGTAGCTCTGGATTCCCTCTGCTCCCCCAAGGAATCTATCACAACAATGGGGGTGGTTCCCCCTCCTTGCCTGGGAAGTCTGACATGTGAGTGGGAAACCTTCTCTCAGACCCAGACTACAAATGCTGACATTCTTCCTCCAGCAGCTGCCTAGTTTTTTCCACAGCTTGTGCCTGAGCCATCACCAGGTCCAGCTTAGTTTGGAGCCTGTGGAGATTCTTGGTCTCCTCCACAGCTTGCACTTATATCTTCATCAGGTCCACCTCAGTATGGAGTGCTGCTTCTCACAGAATCAACTCTGATTCTGCTCACAAGACTGCAAGAGCCACCTCATGGCCCCAGCCACTGGGTGAGCACTTGTCTTGTTGAAGGTTCCTCCTAGCACCTGGAGAGGTTTCTCCACACAAATAGGCTTTCCAATCACCACATGCTATGCCTGAGGAGGCACCCAAGTAGATGTGCCACAGAGTACCACATACTCATGGCAGGCCACCCCTCAATCTCACCCTCCAAAGGTGAGGTAGGCTCCATACCCATCTGCTGCAGATCCTGTTCGCAATGCCAAGTGTATTACAAATGAACAAGACCAGGGGAGAGAAAGCATCACTAATGAAGAGAGATCAGGGTGGTCAGTAACAAGCAGAATTGATGAAAATATTGCAAAAATTCATCAAATTGTGCATCAACATTGTCAGCTGACTGTGAGAAGCATAGCAAACCAAGTAAACATTGATAGAGAAACAGGAAAATCTTAACTGAACATCTTGGCATGAGAAAGCTGTGTG
>PVJL010020444.1:0-12070 GCA_004026885.1 Lyroderma lyra
CTTGCGCTCCTCCGAGGACAACGGTGCTTCCGCCGTTCTCTGTGCCTGTCCTGCCTGTCACAGGGTGACGCTAGCCTTCATGTGATTAACGCCACCTTTTGAGCGAATGTCATACTACACATTGCAACCGTAATTCAATTCAACTTCAAAAAGAATACATAGATAGCATCTCTTACAATGTGTGTACACGCTTTTGGCACCCAGGGTACTAACACTGACAATGCTCACAGCAGTGTGGACTGAGGCAGAGAGCGGCCATCTTGGATTACCCATCAAAGTCTCCTAACGAACTTGTAGCACATTACAGTTTGAGGGTCTTATTAAAATGCAAATCCCTGCTTAAAAATTTTCCTTAGCTTCTCACAGCTCTCAGGAGGACTCTAGACTATTTAATTTGTCTGAAAAGCTCCTGAATGACCTAGAACCTGCTTGACTTGTCTCCCACCATCCACTTCTCCACCTTCTGAGGTTCTGCATGTGGCAGTGGGTGATGGGGGCTGGGGAAGAGTCAGTCCTACCCACTAGTTGACCCCAAAACTGTACCTTTAGGGTGCACTTCTTCATTATTCTACGAGGCCGATGTAAGGCATTTCTTATTTCTTTTTTCTGCAGAAAGCAGGTAGATTCATCAGGAGGGATCAGACTTATCTCAAGGATTTTTAACATTAAAAACATGTGAGTGCACACCACGAAAAGCCTCACTTTTCACCATCAGCCACTAAAAGCTCATTCCTACCCCAATCTCGGTGATCCTCCCTGCTTTTCGACCTTAACAAGGACAGCACAGATGGGCACAGAGAAAGGCAACCAGAAACTGAAGAGTCATTTTTATTTCTGGTCATGAAGCTTAGGAATCTCATGGAACGTAAAAGCACAGAATACCCAAGAATTCCACATTTCGTTACTGCAAGTGGCTTTTAAAAAGATCTGATGGACAACTGTTTTAGGGTCACACACTACATCACTGACATGTAATTCTCAGTATTGCCGAAAGGACTCCAGACGCCACACTGGTGGGGTACTGACAGAAAGTGATGACCTATTTGTTTGTAAGTGAGTGTGGGTCTTGCGAGCTCTGATTACCTTGTTCTGTGTGTGTGCTATTACCTTCAAGCCCTTTCTTTTTCATTTGACTCACGCTTGACTAACGTGGAGCATCAAATGTCATAATAAACTTAAGAAGCTTTTATATGTCTTTCCCCAACACATGTCGATTGAACCATTTTCTATGTGTATGTCATACCAGATATTTTATTATCATACTGGAAATTTCTGGCTTGGGAACAAAAGATGGACAGATGGATATGTGTTAAACAGAAATGACAGAAATTCAAATCGTGGCACTTGTGGGGCTTTAAAACACCAGGTTAGGTCCCATAAGGCGGGGGGCTGATGGCAGATGTCCTTCTCTTAATTACCTCTACCTCTTCCTGTCTTCTAGCCCCTTTTCCAGGGACAGAAAATGAAACTAACCTGGCTTGCTCTAAGCAGCACCTGTCCCACTGAATTCTGTCATGACCTTCCGTCCCCACGAGGACACCAGCGGCCCGCCCTGCTGTCAGATTACGCCCACGAATTCTACCCGAGGCTCGCCCTCCATTCTCTGCCCAGCTCCTCTTCAGCAACTCTTTATTCTTCTGCTTCGTAAGAGGTCATCGGACAATGAAGTTCGCCAGCTCGTCCTAGAAAACGTGCTCCCTACCTCACTGCTGAGTATCACTACGGTCACCTTGGAAGGACTCCCCTTGGGAACTGTGCACTGACGCCAGCGCCTAGTCCACCCTTCAAAGCAATTCTGGAACTTTTTCTAGAATGGCCGTCAGAGCTTGCCAAGGTTAAGACACCTTACTGAGTTGTTTGCACAGTGCTGATCACGTAAGAGCACGGTGGCACGTCTGCGAACTTAATTGTCAGATTTTGGGCATGACGACAGCCCTGATGGCCATTCTAGAAAAAGTTAAGATATTGCTCTGAAGGGTGGACTAGGTGCTGGTGTCAGTGCACAGCTTCCCAAGGGGAGTCCTTCGAAGGTGACCGCAGTGATACTCAGCAATTAGGTGTGTAGAACTTTTTCTAGGATGAGTTTGTGAAATTAATCGTCTGACCTCATATAACATGCACAACTAATGAGTCATTTTTCATTGGTGGCAGTAATGAGAGAATTTGGTTTTATGGTCTGATCCTTAGATGATCAAAGGATCTACTTTATTACTCATTTTGTTTTCTTGTCCGCCTGTTTGTGAGCCTAAATTAAACAAAAGTATGTTTTATGTCCATTATAAAGGACACCAGCTCTTGGAGATCTTGATGGGTAAATTTTTGTGCTTCTGTGTTTAGTTCTGAGCTTTGGCTGAAGCTGTAGGACAGAAGCTATAAATTCTCTCTCTGGCTGTATCTGTAATTTAAGAAAGCATTTACCTCTTCAGTGAGTGTAAAGTGTCTTTCCATGTCCGGAAAGTATCATAACAACAAATTATTACAACCTGTAAACTAAAGGTGCTCTGTTTTGATCAGTTTATAGTGGTAAACAGGTATTTAAATAAATATTTCCCCAAATTAACAGAAAATATAAAAATATAGAAATATAATTTCTTATACTTTAAAAGTGCTAGAGTTAAAATCTATTTCTTAAGAAACCACTAGCTCTGAAATATTTTTGTAAAAAAATCCAAGTTCATGTAATTAAGGTGAAGTTTTTGAAGAAACTGAACTAATTATTTTGGTCCATAAAAGGAAGTCTTATGTATTTTCCTTTATAGAGCTTATTTTATAAAATAGGAGTTGGGTTTGTTTTCTCACAGTTAATCTAAATTTCTTTAACTTCTTATGCTGGTTTAGGATTGTGAAAAATATAAAATTTGGGTTCAATTAAATGTAATCATGATTCTGACAAACTTTTTTTTTTTTTTGTATAAAAGAAATTGTTTGCAGTATATTGCCTATCCGTGACTCACTGTTACTTAAAACATAGTCATATTACATATTTATAGTAAGTTCAATTTCTCCCCATGATGTAGAGAACGCTTGGGGAAGACTCCAAACTAAAACTGTCACTTAGGCAGAGGGGACAAAAGCCTGTGACAACAGGAGATGCTCCTCCCTTGCGCACAGTTCCGGGTATGCCACCTTACCACATGTTTCGAGGCAAATCGGCCTCACGCAACACAGCGCTCTAGGTATATTTTGGTAAGGAGAGAAAACATGACGACTGTACTGACTTAGAGGTCTGAGTTAGCATTCTAGAATACTCCTTGGTTGCTTATGGTGAAAACAAAAATAACAATCAGATCATCAGACTCCAGTAAGTGCTCTTAACGAGACTAGATTGGAGAAGGCAAAACTGAAGTCCAAGAAATTTGTTAAGAGCTTTTGCAACGATCTAGATGAAAACCAATGGGGACCTGAACCAAACGCATGCCTATGTTACTGGACAAAAGGAGACTGCAGAGATATCTGACTGGTAAGACCTATCTGATCGGATAGAAGGGGCTGGGAAAACAGAAGAAATACCTCAATTGGGGTACTGGGTGAGGGACCACACCGTTTAGTTAGGCAGGAAATGCAGTAGAGGCCACAGCAGGTTTGCAAAGGGGATGAGGAGACTGTTCTGGAAGATGGTGTTTATAGTACCGTGAGATGTGCAGGTAGGAAATCCCCAGTAGGACAGACAAACAGATGTTTGAACTACAGGCCAGGAGCTTAAGCAAAATCCCAGCAATGAAGACAGAAGCTCGAAGTCACTGGCTTACAGTTGGGAGACACAGGTAGACAAAGCACCGAGAAAAATCCTGGGCAACAGAAACACTGCGGAGTAGAGATCTGAGCGTGAGACGGAGCAGGGCAGTGGGGGTGACAGGAGGGAAACCAGGAGGGGATGATGTTGGAAGAGCCAGGAGAAGGAGGAATTTCAAGGAGAAAGTGGGCATGGTTTCAAATGCTTCAGACTTATCAGTATGAGACCAGAAGCTCCAGCCCCACAGCCTCCGACCTCCATAAGAACCAGTCAGGAAAGTGACGGGCCTGGAGCCTCACCCCCGGGCTCCACACTGAAGAGGGGGTGACAGTGCAGTGTGGGGGGTGGGTGGGGAGGGGCTGCACTCCTGCCCCTTTGACTCTGTTAAGGCGAGAAGTGGGGGCGAGCGGGCTTCCCTCCTTCCCTCCCCCTCCCTCCCTTCTTTCCTTCCTTATTTATAAGATTAAAGACATATTTATCCTTTAGGATAAAGGGAAAGTAACAAAAAGAAGTCTTCGAAGCATTTAGAAACTGTTTTTAAAACAGTCTGGCCAAGAAGCAGGATGGAGATGGCCAGGGGCGGGCGTCAGCTGGTGATGGCCGGTGACGGAGGAAGCAGTGGGTGCTGGAGACGCACTCCAGGAGTCTGGCTCCTCTTACAACCGGTTTAGGTTTAAGAAGTTCCCAATCACCTATCTTCCTAATTCAACTCTGCAAATGAGACAATGCATTAAAAAAAAAAAAGAAAGAAAGAAAGAAAGAATTCGGGTTTTCCTAGAGTTTGGAATCTCTCATTTCTACTTCGCTGGTCTATAACCCTTGTTTAAAACAAAAAAAAACAAGTGTATTTGCCTTTTGTTTCATTTACTCACGTCAAAACCCCGAAGGAGTTACGGCAAAGTGTGATGTAGTAAGATACTCACAATTCGAACCAGCCAGGCTAAGGTGGACGCCGCGGTGGAGTAGTGAGTGTTGTAGTGGGAGGGGGGGCTTTGCTCGTCTTCCCACGTCTCGTAGCGCTCGGCGTAAAACACAGCTCGCTTTGGGTTCAAAGCACCAATTGGCTATAGAACAAGGAAAGGAAGCATTTTTTTATACACCCATATCAGACATTCTATATTATAACTCTTTATCCTGACAGTACTGTTAATTCATTTTAACCACAGAGTGTAAATAAATAATGGTGTATTTTACCAAATTTAGTTTTGATATTCATTACAAAACACTACATTTGCTAAAAATCACCCTGAAAGGTGATTTATGTATGCAAGGTTTCTATATTTTACTAAAAGTTTCAGTAAACTGGGTTGTCAGAGATCCAGTTTAAACTGATAAGATGAAACCAGTATTTTGTGTGTGTTTTCTTGTGGACTTAGAAAAAACCATAATGAACATTTAGCAGGATAATAGGAGATCCAATGAGGAAGAGAAGCAATTGACCATGTAACAACCACGCTAGAGAAAACCTTGTCTTAGGCCTGTCACCCAGCGTGTGAAAGACATCGCCCATGTGGAAACCCTGCCTGGTTGTGGGGATGTTAGCGCCACTCTATTATACAGAAGAGATGGGTATTCTTTTCATTAAGTTAAACTGCAAGCCTAAGGCTGATGAAAATAATTCAGACAGCTCAGGCTCCCTGAACGCATTTTGTTAAGGCAGCTAAGACCTTTCCTGTCAATCAGGACCACCACAC
Organism: Lyroderma lyra; assembly: GCA_004026885.1. Taxonomy (NCBI): domain Eukaryota; kingdom Metazoa; phylum Chordata; class Mammalia; order Chiroptera; family Megadermatidae; genus Lyroderma; species Lyroderma lyra. The sequence goes on from PVJL010020444.1 coordinate 5,428, forward strand.
CCCCAACTATGACATTAATCCCTATCATAGAGCACACAGTAAAATGCTCAGGACACAATGCACACAGTTTTCTCGCAACAAAGCATGTATTAATTGGATCACTGTCTCAAATTTCTTAGCATGCCTAATCATTAAGAATTTCCAGCACACAGTCCTCATGATTTCTAACAGCAATCTGCCTTAGCTGAAGTTTTTCTCTGATTTTGGCTTAATGGGATATGGAGTCCACGCTTATGGTAGCTAATAGCTGTATTATTTTATTTCAGGTTGCATACTATAAAAATGACTGTTTATGGAGAGAACAAAACATGGATACTAAGTATAATCTATAACTCCTTTATTTCAAAATTTAGTATTACTAGTTAGCCATGAACTTCCCCCAAAGGCTTAATTTTAACAAAAGAAGGAGTAAAAAATGAGTGTTTCAATGGGACAAATAATGTTACACAAGAGAGAAAGATTCATTTATAAATTACTTGTAAGCTTTTTCTTTTGGTCCTAGGGGACGAATTCCACCCACACAGTGTTGTCAGCAGTTAAAAAATCTGTTAGAATTTCCATAATAAAATCTTATTTGCAAGGGTTCTTATCCTGAATATTAAAACTATTTGTAAATTATATCCATTTTTCTTTAACTTAATTATGACTTAACAAAGACTAAACAATTTAATAATTTACTTCTTAAAAACTTTGGTTTAAATATATTTTTTAAATGTTCTAACACTCAAACTTCATTGTGTGAAATCTCACTGGTGTCCCTCAAATCTTTTTACACAGATGCAAAAGGCAATGTAATTTCATTAAATGTTACATAAAATAGTAATAATATTTAAAACAAATATATCATTACTTTTTTGGTAAAAAGGTAATTGCTATACCAGAATGAATGTGAGTTCTGTTGCAATTTAGAAATACTAATAGTAAGTTTTTCATCTAAAATTGTCTACAGAGTTAATCCTTTCCTAGGTGTGCAGATCCGTTCTTCTTAGTCTTTAACGTGTGCAGTGCCCCGTTCTGTGTTGAGCACGCTAACAGATCTTTCGCAGGCGTGACACGTGCGCACAATCCTTGAGGATTGACCTCATCGGGGGCTGTCCGTGCTGCCAGCCCTCACAAGACGTTCTTGCGGAAGGAACACGGCCTCTCTAATCTTTTCCAGCCTTCTCCTCAACTACTGGAAAGGGGATAAAGTAAATATTTACACTTTTTATTTTACTCAAGTTTCATCAAAGTCATTTTATGGGAGTGTTTTACACAATATTACTTTGGAGGAACCAGCTGCACGGTGTTAAAGTCTGTGTGTGCCTTCATCAGGGCCTTCTCAAAGCACATTGCTAGTTGGAATGTTTATCTAATGCATTTAGAAATGAATTTTATAAAACAAGATGTAAATTATTTGTACTCACTAATTTTCACTTATTTTGCTTCTAATAATTGAGGAGCAATAAATCATTGGAAGAAAAAAATGCTTCAAAATTTCTGTTTGGGAAATGAGAATTTCATCACAGATGATACACTTTCTTATTGGATCCAAATCGATGGAATCAATCTATCAAATTATCTATCTATCCATCACCTACCTACTTATCTATACTAGAACCTCATCTTCCTTTTGGTTTTCATAACTGTTAATATGTAACACAGCTACCATTCCTTGAAATGTTCTGGTTTTAATCCTTATGGTATAGAGTTCTGAGTGCTAACTTTTTATTTGATTTGATTTTCCTCTTTTTTCCTTCCTGTATTTTGATCTATTAATTTTTTTTAATTTTATAAAATCTTACAAGTTTCAGCAAGTCTTTTTTATGAAATAGGTATATAAATTAAATAAGGTAGTCAAAAATGGGCTACAAAAATATTTACATCAAGCTTGTCCCACCCGTGGCCCAGGATGGCTTTGAACGTGGCCCAACACTAATTCGTCAACTTTCTTAAAACATTATGAGATTTTTTTGTGACCTTTTAAAAAGCTCATTAGCTATTGTCAGTGTTAGTGTATTTAATGTGTGACCCAAAAGGATGATGATTCTTCCAATGTGGCCCAGGGAAGCCAAGATTGGACACTCCTGATTTAAATTTAAAAAATACTTATTGGGTAAATGGTACTTACTATATGAGGCATTAAAAGAATTTCAGAGAATATTAAAGTCTGAGCACAGAGCTGGACTGATTTGAATAAATGAATTAAAAATAAATGTGGACTGATTTGAAGCATGGTCAGTGCCATTAATATAGATTAAAAATTTTAAGAGTAAAGAAAGGTTTTCAAGAGGAAATGGGAGGCCCAAGTGACGTAATACTAAGAACACTGAGTTCTGGCATATCGTAGAAAGTGGCAAGTGCTCTTGGTTCTACTTGAATACGTACACAACGCTGAGATTTCCCTGCACTGCGGCAACTGCCAATGGTGGCACAGGTCTGTGGAAGGTACTGCTTCCTCGTCCCTTCTCTAGGCTGATTCTCCAAGTCTCTGAGGCGGGCAAGGTGTCCCTTGCAACCCTGATCCCACGACGAGGAGCAGCTGCCTGCGTCTCCCTGCTTTGCACAATGCCTCGTTGCCTTTTCATCGCTAAACAGAACATTCTGATGTTGACGTCATTTGTTTTCTGTAACTGCGAATTGAATTACCTTCTCCACCACAGACCCTCAGTAATAGAAGGAACCTAACAAGCCTACCTTCCCACACCCTGAAACTACAGACCAGGTCAAGGAAGAAAAGTCACAACAAGATCACTTTGCTGTTGTCACTTCCCAGAACCAGCTGGAGCTCTGTGCTTGTGGGGAGCTGGGCGCAGTGGGCTGATGTGTCCGGAGTCCAAGTACTACTCTCAGTCATCTAAGTTATCCCGTTACCTTTCATTATGATTACCAAGGCCTTGGGAGTCCTTAGCGTGGGCTTCGGGTTTGGTTTCTTTTTCTTTTTTTCAGTCACGAGCTACATATCATCCTTCTTAAAATTCTCAGTTATGACGATGTAGAAATCGTACCTCAGACGTGTCTGTGCTCAAGTCATTCCCTGCCTCTTTTCATCTGACTAGGGAATTTCAACTCATTCTCCTGGAAGCAGCTCAAGTTTCATCTGTGGAGGCGATTGTGACACCATCTGGTTACAGTTAGGCGAGTTTATAACGTTTTCTACTCAGTAAACTAGCCCTTCAAGGGAATGTCCTAGGCTTTATGCATCGCTATACCCTCAGCCTCTAATACAGTATCTGGCTCTTCGGAGGTGCGTGAGAAATGCTGCATGAATGAAGACTCACTGATAGGACTACATGTAACATTTTAAATTTCCTTACAAAAACTGCAGACAAAATCTTTAGATAAAATCAAAGGATGGATGACAAAGTGGAAAAAATTTATAGCAATATGATAAAGGGCCCGTTTCCTTAAAAACGAGCTCTTACAAATCAGTAAGAAGCCAATGAACAATCTACTTAAGTCAATGAGCAAATAAGAAGCACGGGCAATTGACAGATGCAAATTCCCATCTGCAGAGAAAGTCGCGGGAGCGCAGCTGATGCAATGGCACCTACTCATTTTCTGTTCCGTGTGCACGGCCGCTCCCTCCCTCGTGAACTGCTCCGCCCCCTCGTGGTCTACGTGGTTCACTCGGGTGGGCAGACTCCATTCCCTAACCCCCTCTGCGGGCATGACCCAGACTTGTCAATCAGTGCATGCTATCCACATCGCTATTAAGACTGGTACAGAAATGGGCACGTGACTCAAGTATTCCCATGCAACTTTTCTGACAGTATTTGGAAAAGAAGCACGATCTCTTTCTCATGGGGCTATGAACACGTCACTCTTTGGACATGGGGACACCTGTGTGAGAATGAGGCTGGCGAGGAAAAATACTTGGATGTGGCCTCTGAGCTCCTGGGGAGCCCTGGGTCCAGTTTTCCCAACATACCCCTAGATTCCTCAGTTATACAGGCCAATAAAAAGTTTATGTTTTAACTTCAAGGAAGTTTAACTTGCCTTAAAACCAAAAGTCAGAAGTACACTTGCAATTTATTCATTAGATTCTCAAAATTACAAAGTTTCACAATACTCAGTGCTGGCCAGGGTACAGCAAAACATACATGAGGGCTGTCCAGAAAAAAATCCAGCCATGAATGCCTCTGTTTTTCATATTACATGGCTGGATACTTTCCGGACGGTTTTGTATGTCATAATACTGTTGGAATAAACATATTAATAAACTGGTATAAAGTTCTTGTAGGGAAGTATTTCTTCAATGTGCCATGCTTTTGACTTGGTAATCCCACTGTGAGGAAAGAATGAAATATATGGATGTTTTTCACAGCACTGCTTGAAATGACAAAAAACAAACCAAACAAACAAAAAATGCAACAACAAAACAGAAAAACAACTAGAAGTAGTCTAATTGTCCAATAAGGGACTAAATGAATGATGATATATTAACACTGCTGCATACTATGCATCTAATAAGAAAAGGCTGATTTGGAAAAAATGCCAAGGTAAAGTCATTCAGTAAGTACCGAGTGCCCACTATGTGTCGGAGATTGTGCCCCAGAAGGGGATAAAGAAGGCTACTGTTCTCATGAAGTGTGAATTCAAGTGTGTGCACGCGTGTGCATGTGTCTGCAGGCAGAGGCAGATGAAATCTAAGCAATTAGGTCACTGAGAAGATAGCAGGTACAAGCGCTCTACTGACAAAACACTAGTAGGCTAACAGGGACGGCGGCCCTCGGGAAGGACCTCTGGGCGGAGGGGTGTCTGACCGCAAAGAACCGGTCACGTGAAACGCAGGGACAGGAGAATTCGAGACAGGGAGAGGCTCTAAGAGGGCCCGATGGCCACGTTCGAGGAACGGAGGGAAAGACCATGTGACAGCGGACAGGGGAGGGGCTGAGGTGAGGGCTCAGTGCGGCCTCCGTGTGGCTCTGCAGCCGGCCTGATGCAAGGCGCACTGGCCAGTGCGGTGGGAAGCCAGCGGGTGGACTGGACGGAGACTCGCCAGGCCCGAGGTTCTGCGCAGTAACAGCCGACCACCAGGCCTCGGGCCGGGCCTGGGAAAGCCGTCCACAAAAGCAGCTTCCTGGGGCTTGGCGGTGTGTCCCTAAAAACCCCATTTTATACACGAGACTTACACTTAAGCAGATGCAGTTACTTAATATATGTGCTTAGTATTTTGGTATAAATGTATTTATATGTGTTTATAGTACATATCTAGTATGTTTTTGCTCAAATATTCAGAGAAAAATTTTTGAAGGATAGACATGAAACTGTAAAAGCAGTTGCCTCCCGCAGCGAGAATAACGGAGATTTCCAGTCTTCCTGAACCCCCGTGGTCAAGAATTTGGCCTATTTCACGTGTAGAATTTTAGATGGCGTTTTCAGTTACGTGACTCAAAAAGACCTCTCAAATGTGAACATTTTAACTTTCATACATTTTAATGAATTACAGTAGCTTCATATTTTAGCTAGCAAACAATAAACAGCATCTATTTCTAATAAATATGAATCGCTGTTATCAATATTCACTGACATCTGAATCGCCACATATCAAAATGTTACTTGTTAAAACAAGTTAAATGACAACAGGAGGAAATAAAGACGAGTTGGGGGGTCAAACACATGGTGCTGGAAGGCGAGCTGACGCTGGGCGGTGAGCACTCAGTGCACACGTGGGTGGCGCACTGTGTAGAACTGTGCCCCTTGAACCTGCATAATGTTTACTACCCCGTGTCACCCCAATACGTTTAACTACAATAACACAGAGGAACAGCACTATTTCTGGTTCCAGCGTCTGGGAATCAGCTGCCGTTCTCGGCACTGTTCTCGGCTGTGCCCTCCTTCGTCAGAAGGAGCACCGTGCGCCCCTGGGTAAACGAACACTGACCGTGCACTTTTATGGGTCTGCACACGTTTTCATGGTCTTTTCACCTGCAGCGTCAGGCACAGACACTTGTGTAATGAACGAGCAAGCAAATGAAAAAAAAAGACTTCTGCAGATAAATGCAATTTGCAATAGGTGCCCTTTTGCACTTCTCCCCCTGCCAGTCATGCCCTCAGTGTGGATTACTCCAGGAGTTTAAAACAGTGTCCGAATACTGCTAACCAACGCCTTGCCTTAAGACAGCACCTCTCCTGCAGTACTGCCACATAAACATGTTTAACGAAAACATTTTCACATTGAGTTGCATGTAAGGCAACATTCAATGTGCATTTAGGAAAAATTCAAATTTGGTGGTGGGTTTTTGGGCAGATGGCACATAATTCACACTTTTATCTTCAAATAAGTTTTATGTCATCACAGTCAGCTACTAACACACTTAAGAGTTTTGCGCATTCTTCACATTTTGTAGTTAAAACTTAAACATTAGGAAGATTATATACTACAGGAAATAAAACGAATTTCATGTTAGATACTATTAACTTAAGATGAAAAAGCAAAGCACAATCACTGTGGGAACTTGCACCGCATTTCCACACAGGGCACTGCCGCACAGGGCTGTGCCGCACGGGGCACTGCCGCACGGGGCACGCACTGCCGCACGGGGCACTGCCGCACGGGGCACTGCCGCACGGGGCACGCACTGCCGCACGGGGCACTGCCGCACGGGGCACTGCCGCACGGGGCACGCACTGCCGCACGGGGCACTGCCGCACGGGGCAC
>PVJL010020445.1:0-12031 GCA_004026885.1 Lyroderma lyra
GCGCAGAGGTCAGTCCACTTCGGATTTGTGTGCACCGAGTCCACAGAAGAGGAATGAAATCCTCCCTCCCTCCCACCCAGCCCTTCGCATCAGAGACGCCGCGTCCACGTCGGGCAGGTTGGCTTTTCCACCCACAGCCCTGCCCCGCCCGCCCTCGGGCGTCTCCATCTCTCCGGGGCTTCCTGCCCTTTCACGCAGCGTTACTCTTCGGGTTGGCGTGGGTGGGTGCGGCGTCACGGAGGTGGGGGAAGGCGATGGCTGACGCTGAGGAGCATGTCGTCCTTCGGGCATTTTCAGGAGAAGTCCAGCTTCACGGGTTCTTTGTGCCGCTGTTTGCAGGGATCGTGACCAGAGTCCAGGGCAAGGCGCACTTTGTGCCCAGAAATCCCACATCGGAGTCCGTCCAACTTGCGTCACCAGGTGAACATGGGCGTTGGGTGCAGTTCTCAGAGCCCCTCGTGTCCCTTGAGGCACACGCTTCCTTTCTGCGCTGGTTACGCCGATCACGGGGACGGTGTTTATAAGCGCGGGGTTCATCAGGGGACTTGCTGGTGCAGGCGCCCGGCCGAGCATTTGCAGACGTGCGCGCCCATTTAATTGTCCCAGGAGGTGGGGAGGTGGGCACCGCGCACCGGGTCCGACCGACGTGCATGCTTGGCCGCACACGAGCTCACAGGGCGCCGTGCAAACCTGGAGCCAGCGGCGGGCACCCAGCTGCCCCCTGAAGCCCCTTGGGGTGTCACCGTCACAGCGCGACTGCCCCCCTTTGGGTCTGTTTGCCCCCATGCTCCCAGGATGCTGTGCTCTCCTGGCCCCTTGAAGTCAGAGGTGGCTGTGTGACTTACGCCGGACGGGGCGCCCCTTCTGGGGGACGCCTTCAGGAGCCAGTGCCTGCTCCCCCGTCTGTCTCCTCCCCTGCGATGTGAGGACAGAGCCCATGCGGGCACACACAAGGCCCCCGGAGTCCTGCGCTGCCCCCCGGGAAGCCGCTGTCTAGACCTGAACCGACTCGTTCACGCAGCCACGGAGATTTGTGGGTTCCCGCGTAGCCTTGTGCGTCCTGACTGACACTCGGGAAGCCTGTCACATGTCTCGTCATGCTGATTGAGGGCGGCCAGGTGTCTTCCCGGATCCGTGAGGGACGTGACGTCACACCCCCAGGAGCCCTGCTCTCCCCAAAGAACTGCCCGTCGCAAACCCGCTCCCTGGGAGGGGAGCAGAGCTGGAGGCGGTGACAGCAGGACGGGGACCTGGCGCTGACCACGAGGACCAGCTGGTCCCTGAGGGGGCGCTGCCTCAGGCTGGTGACATCGTCGTGCACGAGTGTCCTCCCGCACATCAGGCCACGCGCACAGAACGTGAAGTGTTTGCTCGGGCTGACGTTTGTGCTAAAAGCTGGAGAGTGGCCTGTTCACGTGTCACAAATGTGCAGCCGTGGCCGTGGTGGCAGCGTGGCTCCTCCTGCTGTGTCCCCGTGGTGGGTCGGCTGCCCCTGGGGTGACAGAAGCGCTGGCAGAGTTTGAGGTGTCCGTCAGGAGTTCTGGGCTGCCTGAGGGACGTGGCCACAGCCGCTCCTGGGGTGCTGGCCGCCTGGTCGTCCCGCCGAACGCTGGGAGTTCCAGACGCGGCACTGGGACCGTGGGGAAGGTCACTGCCGTGCTTCAGTCGCAGACCTGTCCAGTCTGGGCCGAACCAGAGCTGTGCCCCCAAGTGTCCTTTCTGATGTCACTCCTGACTGCGCGCATGAACACGAAAACGGACCAAATCCGAACGCCTGGGGGGACGGTCAGACACGAAAGAAGATTTTCATGGAGGGAAGGTCTGGAAGGCAGCGCCATAAAGGCTCATTTCCCCTAAATTGTTTTGTTTAGTTCCGTGTCACGTCAGGCAGAGTTCGGGGAGAACTTGGACAATGTTGTTGTAACGTCAACCCGGCAGTACACACCCGGGGATAGCAGAACCGTCGGGAAAGAAGCATGAAGGGAGACTTGCGTGCGTGAAACCCGTCCTTGCCGTAAGGAAAACAGCGGTTCTGTCCGCCGGGGACACACAGGCAGATCCACGGGCTGAGGCGCAGGCGCCAGGAATGGCCCCCCATAAATCTGAGGGTGCAGCGCACGAGGGAGCACCCGGGCGACCCAAAAGTCAGAAGACAAACGGCCTGACAAAACAGGTGGCACAAGGTTTGAAAGCGCAGAGACACGCAAACGCCCCCTAAACGCACCGCAAAGACGCTCGGTGTCATCAGGCGGCAGGAAAACGCGCATGAACACTGCAGGGACACACACGCCGCAGGGACGCGCACGCTGCAGGGACACGAGCGCCGCAGGGACGCGTGCGCTGCAGGGACACGAGCGCCGCAGGGACGTGCGCACCACAGGGACATCGCCATCACACCCCCGTCAGGACGCACATGAAGCCAAACCTGCGAAGGCCAAGGGCCCAGGGAAAGCGCGGCGTCTCCTGTCGCGTTCAGACGCCGTTCGCGCCGGTCCAGCCGCCCCCCTCCCAGACGTGTGCCCGAGAGGGAGGGACACATGCCGGGCAGTGCGGGAACCGCGGACACGCGTGGCAGTGTGGACGCAACGCAGACACAGGTGCCACGTCGAGGAGCCACGCCAGGGGCCCATTGAGGGGACGTGGGGGGCGCCAGGGCTCCGCTGAGCCTCGTTCGTGGTGGTGCTCACAGCTCCGTGCGTCCGCAGGACCCGAGCGCCCACACGCCCAGAGCGAGTGGCCCTGAACGTGAACTGCGAGATCGACACCTAAAGTCCCCGTGTCATCGCGCACAAAAGCTGGTCCCTGCTCCGTGGGGCGTGGTGACAGGCTGGAGACAGGCAGAGCCTTCCCTCATCTGCACGTGGGGACGGAGCGTCTCGTTGGGAACGCAGAAATTGCACAACACGGGAGGAAACACGGGGGGATGCGTGCCGCCCTGAGTGGGGGGGGGTCTCAGATAAACGCCCCAGCTGGCCCCCATGGATGGGGAGGTCCACAGGCCGAAAACCACCAGACGGCCACACAGAGGAAGCACGGTGGAGCGAAATTGGGGAGGATGTTTGCAGCCCACACGGCACGAGATTAATTTTCTTCTGAGACAAAAATCTCAAAAGGAAAAGAAACACAAATAAAAATTCAGAGAGGACATGCAAAGGCAACCTGGTCATCACCGGGCAGTACGCACCCTCATGACCGTGGGACTGACTGCTGGACGCCAAGATGTACGCAAGCGTTAGAGCTGCCATCTGTGTGAGCCACATGGGCTGCTGGGGACCGTCCTGCTGGGGACCGCACGTCCTACTGGGGACCATCCTGCTGGGCACCACATGTACTGCTGGGGACCGTCCTGCTGGGCACCCGCTGGACACTGCACATCCCCCTGGGCACCACTTCAAGCACCTTCGTAACGGCGGACGTCAAACGTGACCCGGGTTCTTTTGTGATCGGTCCATACTGACTATTAGGATTCCCGTACAGTTCTTTCCTTTCCTAAAACGTGTGTGACGTCCCTTGGCCCCTCGGTGTGTCCCCCCCTGCTGTCCTTCACATCCGGGGCTGCTTTGTGACCGCCGAGCTGTGCTCAGTCCCTGCACCTCCCCCCAGCCCCGCGCCCCTGTTCGCTGTCTCTGGTTTTAGCTTCATTTCTTTTGCTTTTGCCCACGTGTCTGTCCGGTTTCCCAGCACCATTCACTGAAGAGGCCGTCTTTGCCCACGTAAAGCCTCGCCCCCGGTGCCACACACGAGCTGACCGTGCGGGTGTGGGTGGACTTCCCGGCTCTCGGTTCTGTCCCGTGGACCCATGTGGCGCCACGCTGTCGTGCTGACTGTCTCCGGCCTGGTATCGCAACCCCAGCTTCTTACAACTGGGTCCTCAGGCCAGTGGGGACCGCAGGGGGTGGTGGCAGACAGGGGCCACTCTGGGGAGCTCCAAAGGGGACATGGGGACAGAGGTCATGAACGGCTCTGCGGGCGGTTGTGTGTGGCGATGAGCAGAGCACCGGGGCGGGCGATGGGACAGATGCGTCTTATTTTCCTGGGAGAAGTGGCAGCACGTCTGTGTGTTTGTGGGGGACGGGTGACCCTACAAGAAGCCCCAACGTGGGACACCCTGAACTGTCGCTGTGTTGGCCGCGGGAAAGGCGGAAAGAGGAGAATTCTCTCTGGTCTGTGTCCCCTCGGCCGCCGAGGAGCCATGGGAAGCAGGAGTGGAGGCGCGGAGCCCATCAGACGCCGAGACGCGCAGCAAGGCGAGCGCACCAGCTCCCTCCAGGGGCCCAGGCCACGTGCCCCCGGCACCCCCACATCGCAGGCCCGAGAGAACCAGGTGTGCACGGGGCCCTGGGGTCCCCCCTGGGCCACTCTCAGAAGACGGTGGTGGCGTGAATGCAGTGACGGGCTGATGCCCCACACCTGCTCCGTGAGCATCGGCGTTCCCAGCGGCTGGCCGCGTGGCAGGCGCACAGTAGGGTTGCGCCGCTCTGGGGTCGGTGGGCGCCACGACTGGCCTGGGGGATCTCCTGTCCCCAGCGTGAGTCCCAGCCACAGGGAGGCACCTCCTCACGCCAGCCAGCATGCTGGTCCTCGGGAAGGGGAGCAGGGGCCAGGGCGGCCAGGGTCGTGGGGGGAGGGGACCGCAGGGACATGGAGGGAAGGGACCGGGGATATGGGGGGAGGGGACCCCAGGGACGTGGGGGGAGGGGACCGGGGACGTGGGGGAAGGGGACCCCGGGGCACGGCATCTGCGGGCGGAGGACTGGGTGTAGAAATGTGACACACACTCTATTACGTCGTACACCCTCGACACACACGGGTCTTATTTAAAAAATCGTTTCCCCGTTTGCGGCTTGAGTTGGACAAACACGCACAAGGCACCCCCGCTCCCGCCCTAAATCTTCACGCCGCCGTTCCTGTCAGACAAAGCGCAGGACAGCGCGCAGCCGCAGCAGGGGCTACCGGAAACGCCCGACACGGAGGAAACCAGGGAGCTCAGACGTGACGTCGGGAGACGCGGTGGGGAGGGGGGTCCTCTGCCCGGTGGCGCGCGGACTGCCGCCTTCCCCCACGCGGGGAGCAATGGGGAGCAGAGGGCGGGGCGTTCTCAGCGGGAGGCTCACGCGCGATCAGACCCCGCCCGGAACCCACGTGCGAACGACGTTGGCATCGCAGCAGCGACGTGGAGGCAGAACGAGGCGCAGAGCCATTCGCTCTGAGTATTTGACTTTTATAAAAAGGCGCCGTTCCCTCTGGGCCACCCCGAAAACTCGGGGCCGGGAGGCGCCGGGCGCGGCCCTGGGGGACCCCGCAGGGAGCTCCGGGCAGGAACGTCGCGCGGGCGGCGCTGCGCGTCATACCAGGTTCGCCCACCAGGTGGCGGTGTTGCGCCACGGAAGGAGCCGGCCCTCCGCCCGGGCTCCGCGAAGGTACAGGGACTCGCCCTGCGGGGAGCCGACGCCCCGTGTTCTCAGCAGGAAGCAGGAACGACTCAGGCGCCAGTGCTACGGCGGGAGCCATGTACAGGTAGTGACAGCGTGCACATCCACGTGCACATACACTCGTGCACATCCACATGACACACTCACGTGACACACACGTGTGCACACGTGTGCACACATACGCGCGCACACACATGTAACGCATCGTGCGCACACATGACACGTGCACACCCATGTGCACAACCACGACATACCCACGTGACACACACGTGACACAGATGTGCACACATACGCACACACACGTAACACATCGTGCACACACATGACACACGTGCACATACATATGACACACCCATGTAACGCATGCACACATGCGCACACACATAATGTATCATGTGCACACATGACACGCATGCACACCCATGTGCACACATGTGACACACACGTGCACGTACACACATAATGCATCGTGCACCCTAAGCTTGCACCGTGTTCTGTGTCAGTCACGTGTCGGTGAAGTCATGCGTGGGGCCTGCGGGGTGCACAAGCTTGTTTAGTGGCTGCAGATTCTTCCAAGGCGTCCCTCCTGCCGTGCCGTCCCAGCGACATCATCGCCTGTCCCACGATCCTCTCTGCTCCACCCGGTGACCCTCGCGCATACGGGCAGGTTTCTCGTGGGCAAGATGAGCTTCAATGACGTGCGCGCGACGGTGCCGTCCCCGAGGTTTCCTCTTTCTGGTAGAAACGCCCCCAAGCAGCTTCAGCAGCACCTTTGGCTGCGGCTCCTGTCTCAGTCGCCTTTGCCTGCGTTCGGACCCTTTGGCGTCACTGAGAACGCTTCTTCCGGTGTGTTGTGATTTCCAACTTGTGCAAGCGCACAAACTCGCACTGACGTCTCCTGCTCGCGCATATGTGGGCGCAGAACGACGCCCCAGAGCGCCCTGCGGGCAGGGGCGGGGGCCTGGGACCCTGACACGTCCCCGTGTCTCCTTGGCTGGCAGAGGCTTCGGAGAGCGTGAGCCCGACTGTGGAAACGGGGAGACTGGGTTTGTGGAGAGCCCACGGGCCCTGTGCAGCCCGCGGACGGCTTCCGGCAGGTTCTGCCCCCCCGCCCCACCGCCGTGCACCTTCTCGGTCTCTTGTTGAAATTCCTGAACGTGTGGTGTCATCGGTGCTGGGGTTTTCCCCCAAATTTTAGTGAATGTGGTTTCAAAAGTGTTTTTATACCAATCACTATAAAACAGTAGCTTTGGAGGAACTTGCGGTTTAATAACGAGCCTGTGTCTGCTCTTCCGAGTCACGTGGTACCTCCCGAGTTAGGGGACATTCCAGAACGGAAAAGGAAGCAGAGAAATGGCACGACAGCCGTGTGGCTGCCGGGGGCGTCCCCGGTCCGGCCTTCGTGACCTGGTTCAGTTAGTCCGTGTCTGAGTCGGGGTCTCCGTGTGGCCAGACGTAAGAAGGCCCCGGAGGGAGGGTGGGGGGCAGCCTGCTTGCAAACATCTGCTTTTCCATCAGGTCCCCTGGGGCCCGCTCAGCCTGAGACGCACGCGGGGTCGTGACGCACTGGCTGCTTGGAGACGTGGCGGTGCAGTCGGGGGCGTGCCCGCGGGACTCGGGGACCATCGTCTCATTAGGGGTCCCTTCCGGTTGCGCTGGTGGGCGTGGGTGTTTTCACAGCGCACACGAAGCGCCCCGCGGCCCGGGTGTCCCGTCCCCTCGCTCCGGGCAGCGTGAGCCCGGTGTGCGCGGTCCGTGTTTGCGTGAAGCGTCGTTGTCACCATCGGCGTCACTCTGTAGCGGAACGAGGAATGCTGCTTCAGGTCGCTGGTGTTGACAGCACGCTACGGGAGCCGTGAGACCTGCAGTGACAGGAACAAACAGGACACCGGCCACCAGGAGCTACTGGGTGCCTGCAGAGAAGGGTGCTCTCCTTAAAGACGTGCTGGAAGAGTTACAAGGGTTTTTGTGCCCATAGAGCAGAGTCTCTTTAAGTCTGTCAACTGGGTGACACCTTGGGACAAACAGGTCCTCGTTGTGGGGTCGTCCTGGGCACTGAGGGATGTCCCGGTGTCCTGGCATCTTATCACTAGATGCCAGTAGCAGCGTGGTCCCCGCAGCACGACCACCCAGACTGTCTCCAAGGATGGCCAGCTGGCCCTCGGGGGCACAACTGCCCCTGGTCGGGAACCAGGGCTGTGGACCGTCTGAGACCTGGTGGCTTTGCCGGGACGATCCGGGACGATGCAGACTTTGTCTTCGGAGACCTCAGCAGGGCCTGCGAAGCCGGGGAAACGCTGCGCCCTCTCCGGAGCCCTGGCTAGCAAGGGGCGCGCTTTCCGAACCAAGTGCAGAGCCTGTCCTCGTCGCCTGTCCCTCTGCTCCCCTGCCCTGTGGCCTCCGGTTCCGTCACTTCACCCGTCCTACCTCGTGCCCTTTGTTAACATAACGGGAGACCTAACTCGGAAGGCTCACGGAGGACCCGGTGACATACGACACGTGGCCACATCGCAGGTGCCGGGGTCTCTGCACTCCTGCCCCCGTGACTCCTGTCAGCTCCGTCGGGAGGCGTCTGTCGTTGTCCCACACAGCAGTGGGGACAGCAGGGTCCCGTGTCCGCCCTGGCGCCCAGACGCGGGGGACGTGGCGCTCTTCTCTCCTTGGTGGGTTGGTCTGTAATTCCCTGAAAGGGTGGGGCGGGCTCAGCTGAGTGGTGACGTGGTGACTCGGGCCGGTCCCTGCCCCGCCCACGCTGCGTGGACGTGTGGATCCTGTAAGAAAGCCCGAGGCCACGAGATCGCGTTTGAAGCTCCAAAACGTATGCCATGAGGTCCCTCCCCCAACCCCGTAGCCCATGCCCCTTGGAGGGGACACACCAGGCTGCACACGTCCCCGCACTTCCTCTGCTGGTGCCGGGAACCTATAGAAGCTTCTAGAAATGGGTGGAACTCCTGTGACGCGCCTCCCCCTGCAGGAGGTCCCAGTCCCTGCGCCTCACGCTCCTGTCCCCTCGTCCCACATTTCGAATCTCGGCTGGGTGGCAGCACAGGCAGAAGCAATGGCACCCGCGTCCCCACGCTAACCTGTGCCGGAGCTCACCGCTCTCGTCAGCGAGGCAAACACAGAGGAAAACCACGGAGTGGCCCTGGGAAGAACTGAGTGTCAGTCCAGATCAGAAGCGTGACAAGGCAGGGGACGCGTTGCCACACGTGTGCTGGCGTGTGCACACGGAAGGGCCTGGAGTCCAGTCGCGTGCTGGGGGACCCACCACGTCCTGCGATGTGCACGTGCCCACCAGTACGTAGGAGAACGTTCCAGACACCAAATAACGGCTCGGAAAGCTGCCAAGTGAGGCGGAGGCTTTCCGAGACCAGGTGGAAATGAGAGCGGGAAAGGGAGGTTGAGGCAGCTCGCAGACACTCGTGTATTTAAGAAGAGGGGGAGCTGGGGGCCAGTGTGCAGAGGGCACCCCCAAACAGGCTGGGCTGGGGGTGCGGCTGAGTCAGGCCTGAGGTCCATCGGCGAGAACCAGCCGGGTGCGTCACGACCGTTCTGCATACACGTCCTCGGGAGAACCCAACAGTTGTCCCCAGGATGTCCCTCTGTGCGGGTGTCGGGCTCATGGCCCCGTGTGACACAGGGGCACGTCTCTGTGTGTGTCCGAAATTCTGTCCCGCGTCCTCAGGTCACAGCTGGGCGGACTGCGTGTCTGGGGACATCTCGCATCGATGCTGCTTCTCAAAAACGGGCGTTTGCTCAGACCTGAACAGCAGGGGTCACGGGCTGGTCTCAGGGCCAGGACTGTGAACCGGCCGTGGCCGACCCTGTGGGCTCCCTGGGCCACCCGGGAAGAGGAAACACCGTCTCGGGGCACAGCAAACGCACCCACGCCAACGACAGCCGTGAGCTGAAGAGGAGGAGGGTCTCTCGTTCTAAGAGCTGCTGTTGGGCCCCCTCAGCGCCGACCCAGGCTGCAGGCTGGACACGCCCGACCGGCTAGGAAGCAGGAGCCACGGTGCCTGAGTCACAGGCCCGCCCCCCGAAAAGGCCGCGTCCCCCTGCGGTGCCCCCAGCACGCGGACCACGGAGGACACGTGTCCCACGCCGACGTGAGCCACGCCGTGGCGCGTTTTCCAGGGGCCGGGACGGCCTTGTGTCCCCGGCCGGCACACGCGCCGCGGGGACGCCGCCTGCACACGGCCGGCACACGGGCCGCGGGGACGCCGCCTGCACACGGCCGGCACACGGGCCGCGGGGACGCCGCCTGCACACGGCCGGCACACGGGCCGCGGGGACGCCGCCTGCACACGGCCGGCACACGGGCCGCGGGGACGCCGCCTGCACACGGGCCGCGGGGACGCCGCCTGCACACGGCCGGCACACGGGCCGCGGGGACGCCGCCTGCACACGGCGGGCACACGGGCCGCGGGGACGCCGCCTGCACACGGCCGGCACACGGGCCGCGGGGACGCCGCCTGCTTGGCCTTGCGTTTCTCATGGTGGCGCGGGCGCACACTGGGGACTCGGTCCCCAGGCAGGGGAGGCGGGGGTGGAGGCGCTGGGGTCCCCGCAGGCCCTCCTCCGCCCTGGCGGAGGAAATGCAGCAGACATTTAAATATTTCCAAAGCAAACAAGACACCCCGAAGGATGCGCCGCCTGTGGCCCTGTCCTCTGCCTCAGGCCGGATCTGAAAATATCAAACGACCAGGGACAGAGGCGGGCAGCCGGGCAGGAGGGGCCGGCAGGAAGAGAGGCCAGGAAGGCCGCCCGCTCAGCCCATCTGCCCCGGGACCCCGGGAGCGCGGGGTGGTCTCGCTGCACGTCCGAGCGGGCCTGCGCCCCCTCCCCCGCCCCCCAGCTGGCCCCCCCGGACGCCTGCCTGCTGGCCAGAGCACGTCAGGGTCCCCATGGCCCCTGGGCTGTGCGGGTGGAGGACACAGGACGCCTGGACCCAGCCGCCGCCCCCCTCTCGCCATGGGGGCAGAGCCTGCTTGGAACCCCCCCGAGAAGCCTCTGCTGACGTCAGCGCGGAATCTGGGGACAGAAAACGAAAGTTGGGCCTGGAGCCTCGCTTGCATGTAATTGCTAATAGGGCCGCGGTTTCTTTCTTGTGTAATCCTGTTTTCCAAATTAAAACCGCGCGGTGACTCAGCCCCCGCCGCTCTCAGAAACACAGCGTCCCCGTGCCGGCCGAGGGGAGCCCCTGCCTGGGAGACGGGACCCCTCCGGGGTGCGGGCCCCTGGGGAAGTCCGTTCCCTGGCGGCCGTGACCCTGTGGGGCGGAGTGCCAGCCCTTCCGAAGGGGGTACCACCGGACTCACGGTGCACACTTGGGGCGCTTTCTCAGTGGGGACACACTGCCCAGCAGGCCTGGGCGTCCTGCGGGTTTCCTCTTCCACTCCGTGTGGGAATTCGGCCGGAGGGCGGGGGCCCCGAGAAGCACCCCACTGCCTGTGGTTCCAGGCCCCGGGCTGTCTCAGGGTTCTCACCAGGGGGAAGGGCAGGGGTCCCACAGGCCCTGTTGCCTTTGCCGGCCCCTCCCGGCCTCCCCTCGTGGGGATGGGGAGGTCTGCCAGGGGGAGGGCTGGGCCGCGGGTGACCGGGGGGCTTCCTGGACAGACAGCTGGACACGTGCATGTGCGCCTCATGAATTGCCGGGGTGGCTGTCCTGGTCTTCCGGGCACACTGGGCAGCCCCCCGCCACTCCGACCGCCTGATGCAGACGTGTGGGGTCCGATGGGGTGGGGTACGGGCTCAGCCCCCTCAGTGACCAGCTGTGCCATGGTGAACACGCCGCTCACGCAGGCACCTCTTGGGGACAGGGACAGAGAGGACCGTTGAGGGACTGGGGGTCTGGGGACCCAGCACACCATGGCTGCTCCGCGTGCGGGACCCTGTGCGCCCACAGCCCCGCAGGGAAGCAGCTCGCTCCCTGGCCTTCCGTCTCTGGGAGGTGTGGCCCTGGGTATCCCGTGGCCCTGGGTATCCCGTGTGACAGCGTGGCCTCCGCCGGGTTTTGCCCCAAAGCAGGCCGGCCGGTGGGGGATGGGCCTTCTAGCTGAGGACACGACATGTAGCTTCCAGGCCACTCAGTGCCCCAGGGGACAGACGGAGAGCAAGGCCGCGCCCCAACGGCCCAGCTCCTGTCACCGTCCCTCAGAGGCCTCGCGTCACCCGGGACTGTGTAACCGTAGAAATCCACCCTGTTTGTGCCCTGCCGTGAGCTCCAGTTACTGTTGTCAGGAGCTGGGCTCCTCCAAGAGACACACTGGGGTCCTGCCCCCCAGTGACCTCGCTGCAGATAGGGTGCATTGGAGGCCCTTGGTGTGGGTCCCCATCCACTCTGACCAGTGGCCTTATAAAGAGGGGACATTTGGACACAGAGACAGACACAGACAGAAGGGACACGAGACGGGACATGGGGAAGACGGCCGTCCACAAGCCAAAGACAGAGGCCTGGGAAGAAGCCAGATCGGCTGACACCTTGATTTCGGATGCGCGGCTTCCCAGACGGTGAGAAAATAGCCTGGTCGTCCCGGCAGCGGCCCTGGGGGGGGATACGACCCCGCTGCCCCCCAGCAGCCCCCGCGGACGGATAC
>PVJL010020446.1:0-12070 GCA_004026885.1 Lyroderma lyra
TCAAGTCATGGAAACAGCAAAAGTGTCCTTTGATAGACGACTGGATAAAGAAGCTGGGGTACATATACACAGTGGAATACTACTCAGACATAAGACAAAATAGGGCCATTTGTGACAACATGGATGGAGCCTGAAACCATCATGCAAAGCAAAATAAGCCAGACAGAAAAAACCAAGAATCCTATGACTTCACTCATATGTGGAACACAAAGCTGAAAACAACAAAGAAACAAAAACTCATGGACATGATCAATAGTTTAGTGGTTAGTGGTTATCTGAGGGTATGGGGGGAAGGGGTGGGAGAGAAGGGACAGGGACACAAATACATGGTGATGGACAGAGAACTGACTCTGGGTGATGAACACATAACACAACACATAGATGACGCACTGTAGAACTGTACACCTGGAACCTATGTAATTTTTACTAACCAATGTCACCTTAATACATTTAACAATAAAAAAATTGGTTTTCTCATTACTGGTTACTGCTTAAAAATGGGCAAATAGAGTCATACAATAATCTACAATAATAATACACGGTGCTGGAAGAAGGACTGAGTCTGGGTGGTGAGTACACAATGCAGCACAGAGGCGATGCATTCTGGAACTGCACACTTGAAACCTACATAACGTTACTAACAAATGTCACCACAATAAATTAAACAATTATATATATATGTATATATATAAAGTTCGTGATGTTGGGCTTAAATAGTAATCCAATTACAAGATTTTAACTTCTTATCTCAGTTTCTGAGAGGAAGGCCTACCTAGCCTTTACTCATTTGTGAATTTTTCAGAGTCTCAGGAACACAATGCCTAATTTCCCCAGGTTCAACTGCTGACAGACTGCTAAGTTCCAGAGCCTCAAACTGGGGGTTCACTGAAGAGTAAGACCTTGGCCTTGCCCTGAAGGATCTCACAACTTCTTGGGAAGGTTAGGAAAAAGAAAACTAGAGTTTAATGCTAAGTTCTCGAATGGAGCATGGAAGCCCCCCGCCCCCACCACCACCCTGCACCGGGAATTTTAAGCAGGCAAGAGGAACTGGGCATCATGAGGTGTGAGAAGGAGGCCCATGGGGAGGGAATGGAGAGTCTGACATGGGCTTGGCTAGAACTGAGGGCCCTCAGGGAGCTGGGCTCCTGGCCAGGAAGGAACCAGGGAGGGGAGCAGTGGAGGGGCAGAGGCGGAAGGCGGTGGGGTTCGTTAACCATTCATGGTACCCATCACCGTCTGCATGCACAGGATCTCCATGCCCACCTCAGAGGTCTGCAAAGCTCCTGAGAGCACCAGGGGAAAGAGACCAGAGACGAAAGTGTGGCCGTGGTTTTTGCCCCAAGTCCTTGTTCCGAAGCGCAGAGTGGGCCTCAGTGCTCACCCAGAGCAGAGTGGGTCTGCCCAGCTGCGAGGCCTGCCCGGGGCTGCGCCTGGGTTTCCCTTTCACACCAGCCCCTTGAGAGAAAGAGCAGTTCAGGGTAAGACTGAGAGAAACTGCCTTTAATCTGGGAGCACTGCTGAAACAATTCGTGGAGGAAAAAAAAATTAATGGATTAGTTAAGAATGTAAAATGTCTTGGCACTCTTTGTTTGGGCCACACAAAAAATATAAAACGTGAATTTCTCTTTTCTGGTAAAATTACCAATTGGGAAGAAAAATTGTCAAAGATACAACTTAGACCTGCTTCCAAATGGGCTTTGAATTAAACTACGCCCTGCCTGGATGAACTCAGGCCAACCCTCTAAAACCCTCCTGAGAGGCTTTCTGATTTAGTTCTTCAACAAAATGATGCTGCATTCTAAGAATCACAGTAACCCTGCACTTCTAAGTGAGGATTAATTTAGGATTCTCTTCTGACTTTGGCTGGCATAAAGCATTTTTAAAAAATTAACTGCTTTTAAAAATGTCAGACACAGCTGTTAGGATCCGAATATCAAGACAGCATCAAAAAGCACACAAAAAATCTTCATTGTTTATATATAAGCTTTCCCTTAAGTTATACGAGCAGTTTGGATACGTGCTATTTTGTGAGATGATTTAAGAAAGCAAATGGGAAAAAGAGAGTCTTCAAAATGTGAAGGAAAAGTATTCAAATACTCAGTATATTTTGTTTTAATTTTTTTACCCGATTCTGATTACCAGGCTCTTTTAAAAAACTGTCTGAAAAAAACAATATTCATATAAAATTTTTGTCATCTACTGAATTTTTTCAAGAAGGAAATCATGAAAATTTAGGAGTTATGAATAAGTACACCAGCTAATCGCATTAAAGATGAACCGAGTCTTAAAGATGGAATCAGGAACAAACTAGAATAGAATAGGCCAGAACCCCGTGTTCTGAGTTCTCAGTCAATTCCTTCCCCACACTACACACTGTCTCCAAGGAACCTTACCCTGCTTTAAGGGGCAAGCTTCCCACGGGGAAAGGAAGCAAAATAAGCAAATAAAACCACTCCCATTTTTCCTTTATTAGTCCCAGTATATAGTTTTGATAATAGGGTTTTTTAAAAGAATTTCTTTTTAATCACTAGCTACTATCTCCGGAAGACATTAATGATTGCTTTCAGGGGTTTGCCTTTTCTCAGGTTACAGTTTACAAAGTGACAGAGTCATCTGACAGTTTCACTTGTGTAAACTGGTGACGGAGTCATTCCAGATACTGCTGTGTTATTTATGCAACCCAACAAAGCCAACACCTGAGCTTTCCCTTAGTTTCAGGCTGTCACTAACAGGGGAGACTTCTGAGGCAAGCACAAGCCCAGATGTAGGATTTTAACTTGTTAGGTCAGGCCTGATACTTAATGCTGTCCTATGAAACCAAGTCATGTATCTTAGGATAAGTTAGATGATTAGAAAAGTTCTTTTGTCCTGAGACAATTGTTAATCTCTGCTATTTAAGTTTTACAAACAGCCTATGATTAAACAGGCTTTGGGGGCTACAGCATACATGGCTGTGCCCCCTTTGCTTGCTACAACAGAAATTTGAATACACACTTGGGTACAATTACTGCTACCCTGGAATAAATGTTCAGGTTTCCGCAGACTGGCCTGGAGGGAATTGTCTAATCTGTTTGGAATTGGAACGCTACCTCTGTATTCCCCCAAAGTGGGGGTGGAATAACCTTTCTCCCCTTAGACAATGCACAGCTTAGAAAAGGAGTCACCAGGCAACAACGTGAATACTCAGCCTTCACCAGGTCTACACATTCATTAGCACTAATTGACGAGGAGGGTGAGGACACTAAGCTGGCTGGAGAACTGACACCGAAGTCTGCCTAAGCCTTCACAAGTCCCGCCCTGAGAATTACCTGATCAAAGCCGATACACAAAAGCTGAGAGGAAAGGGAAGGAGGAAGGGAGATCAGCTTTGAGATGCTTTAAATAAGATAATCCAGCCTGTTATCCTTTACACCTGCTTTTCAAAAGAACAAAAGCACAAGATCCACTCTCAATATAGGTCACTTGGTTCCAGAAGATGCCATTGTGCTTAAGCCTCTCTGACTTGACAATATGATCCTCTAAACTGGGGGATTAAAGGGTCTTGGGGCGCTTCAACTGCAATAAACTAGACAGGGCTCTGGATTTCTTAACGCTTAAGATTTCATCTTCTAAAAATCTGTGGAATACAGTATTATAGAAGGTTCCATTTATACCATGGTATCTTCGATCACTGAGTTTGTGTATTTGTCTCTGTTTATTTTCTTCCTACTGTGGGTATTTTAAGCCACAGAAATTTAAGAGGGCCAACACCAGATGCCATTTTGATAAGATATGTGTCAACATACCAAAAAACGTGTGACAGATTGTTTAAAAGTCGTTTAGTATATTTGCATATAGCAATTCACTAATTCAAATAATGAGAAATGAGTTAATGATGTAAATATTTTTGAAGGAATAACATTTTCATTCAAATATATGTATACTATGACACCAAAATCAAAATATTCCTTTGAGAAAATAAATTAGGGTTTCTAAAAAACAAATTAAATGTCTCTATGTAAAATTTTCCAAAATGTTGAGAAGATTTTAGGGATGGCATTTCACCCCTAAATATCTTCCATTATATTTCTAATCTTTTCTTAAAATATCTTCCATTATATTTCTAATCTTTTCTTCCTTCTCCTAGATGCTTTATTTGGGGTTGAGTACAATTAAGAACAGCACCGTATGTGGTTATTAAGTCTGGTTATTATTGTTAATGGGGGCAATGAGGCTACTTCTGAGTTTTCACATTCTCGACCTGTATCAACGACACCACACATGCAGAGGAACCTTCAATCTTGGTTGAACTCTCAAAATTCTAAAGTCAGAGACATCAATCCCTAGTAGCAACAGAATTAATCACGTAAGTTTGCTAAAGGAAAATCCTCAGGCAGTTGGCAGAATAAAAATGCACTTGGTACTGACAGTCACAATAGAACACAGAGATGACAAAATTGCTCCCAAATCTCATTCATTCTTACAACGTAATTCTCTTAAATGGTTGCCCTTATTAAAAAGGATTAAGGGCCTGCCACTATAATTTCCATTCTACCTAAGGCATCTTTTTAAAATGGGGTGTAATAGTCATTGCCAATGGAATGTTCCAAGCTGATGACATTTGAAATAGGCTTTCAAGGTGCTAACAATGGACGCCCCCTTCATGTTTAGCCAGGGCACTCACTCTCCAGATTTACCCTAGAGGAAAAGGGTGAACTATTACCCAAGTCCAATTTAATTTGGTCTAAATCTTGGAGAGAAGGTCATTTCTATCTTACTGAAAGGCCCAACCTCTTTGCTCTCTTTCTCAATAGATCTATAAATCACAGTTTGAGTGGACAAATTACAAAATGTGATATAATGTGCTACATATAGACACTGTATTTCTTCATTTCTAAGACACATATTCGTCTGTCACCTCTGTACACACAAATTGTTTCTGTGTCTTGCAATCAACACAGCAATTAACATGGTAGCATTTCTCACCCTCCAAAAAATTACTAATAAGACATCATATAATGGAGGCATTAAATAGCTGAATGCACGAGATTGTTGAAAATGATCCATTTAGATTAAATCCTATCAATCCAGTTTTAGCCTCAGGCTACTACGTTAGCACCTAACAAATAAAGAATTTCAGGATGGAAATGAAATCATTCTTCCTTCCCAAAATGACTGATGTTTTACTTCTCCTGCTGCCTTGCTTTTGGTTAAGCTTACTATACACAAAGAATTCAGTTATGATATTAGCTTTCTATACCCACAGGGTCATATATCAAATATGGAATCAAGTCACTGATAAGCACATATGAAACTAACTCAAAATATCCATAGGCATGTGCCCCTCCAAAATCACAGGTACATTTTCCTTTATAAAGTACGTAGAGTAAGTATATACTTAGGATGTCCATAAACAAAAATATTAGTTTCAGGAGAACGTGATCTTTATTCCTAAATGTTACTTTCTAGGTAATGGCTCCTGCCACATCAATTTTACATGCAGTCAATGACCTGTAAACTAAAACTCAAATATACAAGATGTTCTTCTTTTATTGAAGATACAAATAAAGTGGGGTCACATGAGTATTTTTCTTTACAAGTCAGAAAGGTAAATTAAAACACAGCATCTCTGGGGAACAAAATACCTTTTATTTCCTTCAGATGCCCCAAAGTGCTTTGTGTAGTAATCCATACAGCATCCATGTAAGTGCCTGCTGTGTGACCCAAAAGGAAGCAGCCTTTCAGCAGAGTGGTTAGGGGTGCAGGCTCCGGGGTCCTGCCAAACCCAGATGCACTACTGCCAGCTTTCTGGCCCTGAGCAGGTTCCTTAGCCTCTCTGAGCTTCCAAGTGCCTTTGGAGACCTACGATCAGGTCAGTAAACTCTCCCATCTTCAAGGTCTTTGGGGAGCCTACTTGACATGTCCTGGTACTATAACCATGAAACTTATAACCCAAAGGTGGTAAAATGTTCTTTTCAACATTCAACCTAGAGAGACATGTGTATGACCTAAGAAAGCTTCAGGCAAGAGTTCAAAAAGGAAAACCTTGTTAACGCAACTAAGGGTAGATTAGGGAAAAGTGCCTCCTTACAGAGCATCACCACTTGCAGGTGATTTAAGAAACCCACTGTTCTCAACGCCTAGCTCCAACTCCCTCCTTTGGGATATCCTACTTCTAATTCTGATACTTATCCAAATTACTGGTTTTCATCAACATTCAGATTTATTTTAGAAGGAATTTAATTTAAATGATAAACTGAAATGAAAAGTTTGTAAAAGCTAAGTTACATGATAAAACATGTCCATGCCTACTGCATCTTCAAACATAAAAAGAAGACAATGTCTAAGCACCTGACAGTATGTTTCCATAAAATCCACAAGAGTTTGATCTAAAACACATAAATACACTACAGATCTTTTAAGAAAGTGAAAGGGATAAGGTTTTCTAGTATTAAGGTGATATATACATACATACAATTTTTAAAAAACCCATTGTAAAAAATAATGTTTCTACAGATATTGTAATGATTTAAATTTAATGGATACTCTGTACAACCTTAAGGGTTCCCGAGTCCCTCTCCTATTATCAATTAACCTGTCAGCTTGGTAGTCAAATCTAATTAGTTAAATCCTTTTTTAATGAAAAGATAATGCCTTAAGAGATCTGCTAGTTGCAGGGCTGCTGGCAACTACAAAGGAATCTCTGCATACAAAGCATTTGGAAGGAAGAGAATACCTAAATTCCATGGAATCCAGAGCTTCAAAAGCTCATCTATGTAAGCTTGGTACACACAATACAATGCACAGTCTGCACGCAAATGTCCAAGCCCTTGCCTCTACCTACAGTTACTTTGCACATGTCATGGCTTCCCAAAGCAGCTACTTTCAAGTACCACCCCCCCTCCCCGCCCAAAAGGCTAGTAAACTGGACTCAGCAGTTAACATGGTACAAAAGCAAACAGAAAATGAGATTCTCTTTTTAATTAAAAAGTAATTGGGTGACAAGTCAAATGTCATTATGAGGAAATTCACAATGCAGGATATATCCTCTAAGACAATCAGTCTGGACACCTCAAAAAGTCACTATCATCACAAAAGTTTAAAAGTGTGTGTGACAGAGGATGGGGAATGGAGTGCTAGACTGGGTTTCAAGAGGCTAAAGAGACATACCAGCCAAAACGAGTGACCCAATGGGATCTTGGATCCAGAGAGAGAGAGAGAGAGAGAGAGAGAGAGAGAGAGAGAGAGAGAGAGAGAGAGAGAGAGAGCCCCCTACTTAAACACATTTTGGAAACAAGGAAAATTTATTATGAACTTCAGCAAAAATTATGGAATCACAGTTAACTTTCCTAGGTATGATAAAGGTATTGAAGTCATGTAGAAAAATGCAGGTGAATACTGAAGTGTGTTTACTTTAAAATGATTTATCCAAAGAATTAAAGAGAGAGAGAGAGGAAGCAAATATGGAAAAATGTTAAGAATTGATGGATCTAGGTGGAGAGTATACAGGTGTTCACTGTACTCTTCATTTTTTCTAGGTTTGCAATTTTGCAACATAGGGTTTTCTTTGGAAAAAATTTAAAGTGAGAAAGAAAATCGTTCATGGTCCAACAGACCTAGAGTCAGTATCTGACTACCCCATGACACCATGAGCTGCTAAGTGCAAGGTCATGTCTGTCTCAAAGTCCACTGTTCCTAGCACAATCTCTGGCACAGGTAGGCAGTCAATTATCTGATCAATGGATGGATGGATACTTGAATGAAATTCTGGCTCCAACACATGTCTGCAGGTGTCTTCAGCAGGTTCTCCCCGGGCCTCTGCAAAGCAGTTATAAAATAATGCCAGCCTTGCACAGCCCTTGTATCCATTAGAGAGAATGTATGTCAAAGGCCACACAGAGCAGCTGGCATATTCCTGGGACTCAGCAAGCAGTGTTGTTGTGATTAGATATCTCAATGCTTTAAAAATCTCTGATACTGAAAAGTGCAAGTGGTTTTAGTTTTCAACTGCAATTGTCCAGATTTACATATGTAATGAGATTAGAGAGGTCTAATGGCTGTGTCCCTTGCACTTACATGTTGACTGTAAAACACTGCCATCCTGATCTCTCATTAAAGACTCTCACTTTCTCAGCCACAAGCTGTTTCTTCATGTCATCACCTGACCGGGGACATGTTACTTTTACCCAGAGAAATGTGAGCCTGAACTGATTTCCTCAGAGTTGGGAGCCTCTTCAGAAAGGAGAGCTATGAGCTGTTACCTAAGGGTGCTGTGTTTGAAGCCACTTTGAAAGGAATTCCTCAGCTACTGAAACTGCAAAAGCAGCTCTAAGACGGTTAACAAACCCGGGCTGGTGGAAAATAGGAAGAGAGAAAGGATTCCTCGTGGAAGAAGTTTGGTGGCACAGATAAAGAGAGCTCCTTTCCAGAGAGAAACGGCTGAGAGGAGGGCTTGTGTGTGTGTGTGCGTGTGTGCGCGCGCTGAGAGGAGGGTGTGTGTGTGTGCATGCGTGCGCGTTGAGGAGGGTGTGTGTGTGATACCTTCCAATCACTTCCCTAGCCACAGCACCCTTGAGGACACCTGTCTGTAGGAAAGAATGCTGACAGGCTCTGCAGCAGCTGTCACTCTCTCAGCCACTTTCTCCCTGCTCTACATAATCCCAGCAGACTGACCTTGTGACCTGTGATGGGGCAGCCAGTGTGAAGGACTTGATATTCACACCCTACCAGTATTCCCTGGGGCACTGGGAGTTCTTACTGCTTCCTTACACTCTGAGTCGGGTGAATACTCAGAGCAAACAAAGTAAGTTTAGATTTCAATAAATCCCCCTGTCAGCCTGGTGGCATTAAAAGTAAAAAATAAGCTTCATGTTAAACTAACTTTGGGTAAGAAACTCCATGGGGTGAGGGTTGAGTTTGGCAGGAAAGGCTCTCAGACTGCTTTTTAAACAGGGGAAGGAGTTCAGCAAAGGCAAGAGAAGAGAAAGGGGGAAATGGGAAGTCAGCCTAGAGAAGGAAGGACTAAACTCTCTTCCAAGATAAGATGCCCATTTCCTAGTGAGGATCAAGGATGTTACAGCTTAATATCTAGTTAGCAGGCTAACTGCAGCTCTTACAGGACACTGTGCTAAATCACCTCCAGGGATGAGAGCCTGGTGGGGTAAGAAAAATCAGCACACACACACACACACACACACACACGCCCCAGAATTTCACCTTGTGGGGGTGTGACTGGCTTTTCCATTTGTTTGTTTTTAAAATATGTGTGTCAGAAAATAATAGTGATAGAGCAATCCCTATCTGGTCTATTCCAGGCCCTTTAGGCTTTTTGAGAAAAAGATGAGGTATTTTATACTCCTGTTAGGGAACACTTTACAGCCAAGCAACCCTAAACAAATTGTTACTTTAGAAGGTGATACTCTTGTTTTCACTCTACATTCCTTCTAATTACACAGACATTTGGAAAACACCTCAGAGGACATAGGACCGCCTGATGTACGGGGGCTGATGTACTAGGATGACAATAAAGTACTTAATGTGGTATATAACCTTGAGATGCTCAGCCTCTCTGTGACTCAGTTTCCCCAGTGTGCCTCAGTTTCCCCATAGACAAAAGGTCTTAATAACACTATCTCAAGAGAGCGCCACGAGGATTCCATGAGTTAATCCACGTAAAGTTATTAGCACAAAGCCTGGCTTATAGTTAAATACTCGGTAAATGCTAGCTCCTACCACTGGTGGATTAAGACACTTGAGCAAACTGTGGAAGGACTTGGATTACCACTAGGGTGATCACATGGCTGGGTCTGCACGGACAGCCCAGGGCTAGGCCAGCTGTCCCAAAGTAATTATTAACTGCAGTTTGTTTCACTTTCAAAATTGTCCTGGTGTAGACAATAAGAAACATAGTCACCCTAATTACCACTCAGAAGACAAGCAGACACAGGGTATTTTACAGGAAGGGGGATGAGAGAGAGAGATCCAAAAGGTTTATTTGTTTAAATACCCAAAGAAGAAGGGCTGGAGCTGTTGTTTGTACTTGTGCTGTTACTATGTTGTTTTTTTAAGCTATGGATACTCTTAAAAGACTGAAGGAAACAAAAAGCCAGTAGAATGGGAAATGACTGAGGCTCAAAGAAGGAAGGGGTGAGCTAGGACGGAAAAGTCAGGCTAACTGTGGAGGCCAGCCAGGGAAAGACGGCAATGACCCAGCTCCCTCTTGGTCAAGACGGAGAAAACTTCTGGGTCTGGAAGGGGAAACCAAAGCTGCTCCCCAACGTGGGCCTCACACTCCCCTGAAGGGCCTCTGGTGGGGTGGGGTGAGGTGAGGCGCACAGGGACTGAGGATGAAACGGCTATGGAGGGAGTGGGTGGGCGCAGGGCGGTTACTTCAGTTACTGTTCAATGAATGAAGGGGCAGGTGAGAGGGGGAGCAGTAATGTTTTCAGAGTTTCAGCTGAGGCTGCGAATACGAATGTACAAAGAATCACCGGCTCAGGGATCTGCTTTCCTTCCAGAAATCTCAGCAGCCTGGGGGCAGGAACGGAGGAAATAAGATGACTGGATAGTCACTGTGGTCAGCAGCTGGCCACGGGGCAGGACACCATGCGATGATGTGTGAGTGGCGGTGAGGACGCTTTGAAGAAAATCTGCATTTTAAGGTTCGAATACCTCTGTGCAGCATTTTTTAGAGAATAAAAGATGCTTAACAGTGCTACTCTGCCCCAAAAGGCATCATTGCCCATGAGGCTGAAGGGTACACAGAGCAAAAGATGAGCACCAGACAGGAGCAGGCTGGGTAAGCCTCTTTAAGAAAAAGAGTTCCACAGAAAATGGATGCCTAGCAGGAATTTCTTTCACTTCTGCTCCCAGGAAACTCCATGTGGGTTTGACTATCTGGCTTTATTTTTAAAAAGAAAGCAAAAAAAAAAAAAAAAAAAAAAAAAAAAAAACAACTTAATTAGGGATGAGTGCTATTCCACAAGGAAATCCATCTTTTCTCCCTGCCTCATACAAAGAGACACACCATCAAAGGGCACTTTAAAAAAAAAAAAAAAAAAAAAATCAAGCCACAAGTTCTAAACAATTTTTAAAAAGTTTTAATAACTTTACTAAGATTTCCAGTCACAACTGGTGTCCCATTGCTTGAAATTTTCACAGCTTTTTCAGTTTAAATTTTATTAATCAGCAATGTAACTTTCCAATGCTATAAACATATAAATCCTAAATCTGCCATAAAATTAAGTAGCTAAACACAAGTATATGTGACAGCTGCTCAAAGGGAGGCTGTGCCCTATTCTGCTCTCCCTCAAGGTTTCCCAGGCTAGAACTGCATGAGTACTTTTACCTAAATACGCTAGACACTCAGTAAACCAGCACCGATGGGACTGGTAGACGTTGGATAAACGTAAGGAGACTCTCTATTAACCAGAACGCAAGCAACTGGCACTTGTTGCTTGAGAGTGCTGGTTGCTTGAGTTCTGGTTAACAGGAAGTCTATTGTATACTGCAGACAGTTCAGGCTAAGTGAGAAATTGTGTTGCCAATAGGAGGCATTTTTCATTTACCAAACCAAAGCCCTGTCCCCCCTTCCTTTAGGCTGGGCTGGCACAGTACAACGAGGAAAAGATTGGGAGACCATAAGGCTGGGACACAAGAACTGGCTCTGTCACTTACCAGTCACAGAACAGTTTTCTTGCATGTAAAATACCTATCTGGCTAGGCCACAGTCTGAAGTAAATACCAAATGAAAATCCTGGCACCCTATAGGCACTCAATATATTATGTTGGTGCAAATGTAATTGCGGTTTTCGCATTGTTGAAATTTGCCGTTTTATATTGGAATACATTCTTAAATGAGAGTGGTTATGTTATTTTAATGCACATTTTTCTCTATGTTTTTTTTGCTAATGATTTATTATTTGCTGTTAACTTTATATTTATTTTAGATTGTGGAAATGATCTTAGACAAAATGCAAATTTGAGCAATTTTCTTATTTATGTTCAAAATGGGTTATAAAGCAGCAGAGACAACTCACAACATCAACAGCGCATTGGCCCAGGAACTGCTAACGAACGTGCAGTGCAGTGC
>PVJL010020447.1:0-12068 GCA_004026885.1 Lyroderma lyra
AAGGTGGCTAGAGTTTCAGGTGATCCTTTTAAAGGGCCTGTGCACAAACTTACTCACTGATGAACTTACTTGCTCTGAGCTCCAGTGTTGGGGCAGGAGCTCAAAATGCACCAGGGACATATGGGAAGGAACTGAGTTGCCTGGCTTCAAGGCAAGGGACAGCTTTCTTCCAGAGACAGAAGTGCTGGCAGAATGCATTGTTTCTTTGTTGAGCCTTCCCCACTCCCCCCAGTGTGCAGACACAGGCAGCTGCCATATTTGAGTCTCCATCAACCTGGCTAACACTGATCACCCTGCTTTGGTGACTCCCTGAGATCCTGTCCTACCCAACTTTCAGGCACACCGTACAGCCTATCTTCATTCATGCTGCCAACTTCCCTAAAATCTCTCAAGGTCCACAAAATTTAAACAGGCAGAATGTGACTTCAGCATGTCCTGTATCTCTTGCTTAATAGCCACAGTCCTTGCACTAGTGACCGTTGGCCTCTGTTCATAATGTGGCTACTCAAGGCACCTCCAAGCCCAGCGTAGGTGACAGCCATCAGCAAATTGCTTTGAAGTTCATACCAAATGGCCTCAGGAAGAGTTTAGGTTGTGACTGAACTTGGCCTGTGATGAAATCTTTCCCAGGGAATCACAGGGCTGGCAAACTCATTGGCCAGCTTTTGATTAAGCCAGGTGATTACCTGGCCACCTCCAAGAATGGCACACCCAAAGAGCTCACTGGGTAGGCACCAGATCCCTGTAGCAAATCCAGCTACATAGAGTCAGCTCCTGTATAGCAGCTCCTCCACTGTACTCATGGACAGCCATCACAACAAATCAATCCAAAGTCAATCTCTCCCATTGACGTGCAAACAGCAATCAAGTCTCAACTACAACAGGAGGCCACAATAAACTGAAGTATCTGGCTCAGGTGACCATGGAGACTGTGTCATTGGGCCCCAAAGAACACCTAGTATGTAAGACTACTCTACCAAGACAGAGATATAAAAGCCTTACCTAATACATAGAAACAAACACAGGGATGCAACCAAAATGGGGAGACAAGGCAATGTGTCCTAAATAAAAGAACAGAACAAAGATCCAGAAAAAGAACTAAACAAAATTGAGACAAGCAATGTACCAGATGCAGAATTCAAAACACTGGTTATAAGGATGTGCAATTATCTCAGTGAGAACTTCAACAAACAGGAAATGTAAAAAGACAGAAAAAATATAATAACTGAAATAAGGAACACATTAGAGGGAATCAACAGTAAATTAGATGAAGCAGAGGATTGAATCAGCAATTTAGAAGATATGATTTCAGAAAATACCCAATGAGAACAGCAAAAAGAAAAAAATTCCCCCACCCCAAAGTGAGGAGAGTTTAAGGGGTCTCTGGGACAACATCAAATATACCAACATTCACATCATAGAGATACCAGGAGAAGAGCAAGGAACTAAAAAGCTATTTGAGGAAATAATGACAGAAAACTTTCCTAACCTGGGAAAGGAAATAGACATATGAGTCCAGAAAGCACAGAGTCCCAAACAAGATGAACCCAAATAGGCCCATACAAAGACATCATACCAAAATACCAAAAGTTAAAAACAAAGAGAGAATCTTAAAAGCAGCAAGAGAAAGCAGATAGTTACCTACAAGAGAGCTCTCACAAGACTGTCAGTTGATTTCTCAATAGATACTTTGCAGGCCAGAAGGTATTGGCATGAAATACTCAAAATAATGAAAATTAAGAAACTACAACCAAGGTTACTCTACCCAGCAAAGCAATCAGATAAAATTAAAGAACAGATAGAGTTTCCCAGAGAAGAAAAAGCTAAAGGAGTTTATCACCACCAAACCAGTATTATGTATATAAGGAATATTAAAGAGACCTTCTTAAGACAATATATATATTAAAATGGCATTGACTACATATCTATCAACAATTAATTTGTAAATGGATAAAATGCTTCAATCAAAAGGGTGGGGTTCCCTGGTGGTCTAGTGGCTAGGATTCAGTGCTCTCACCAGCGTGGCCTGGGCTCGATTCCCTGTCAGGAAACCCTCCCCCCAACCACAAAAAATGTGGTGGATGAATGAGAAAGAAAACAAGACCCTTACATATGCTCTTATAAAAGATTCAGTTCAGATAAAAAGACATACACAAATTGAAAGTAAAAAGATATTAATATTTTGTGAAAATATTAAAAAAATATAAAAATATAAAAAAAGCTGGTGTTGCATTACTTACACCAGACAAAATAGACTTTAAAACAAAGGCTATAACAAGAGACAAAGAAAGACCCCGTAATTTCACATTTGGGTATTTATTCAAAGAAATCCAAACCACTTCTTTGAGGGACGTGTACATCTGTATGTCATTGCAGCACTATTTATTATACAATGGCCAAGATGTGGAGGCAGCCAGGTTGTCTGTGGATGGAAGAATGGATAAAGAGAAGGTTATACATATATAGAGTAGGCCCTGTGTTAACCAGAACTGAAGCAACTGGCACTTTCAAGCAACTGACTCACACAAAAATAATTAAATAAATAATACTTTAAAGAAAAATTAAAATAAATTTCTAGCAGAAACGTAAATTTAAACTTGGTGAGCTGTGCTGTAAGTTAATTGTTGGCTCACCACATGCTTGTCTTCCATTCCTGCGAATTCACTGTTTGTAAACATACAGATTGGTTGGGCTCTATTATTGTTCAAATTTCGTGTTCTCACCCAAATCCGTGTATGCTGAAACAGGTTCCAAGCAAGCATAAATGCATAGTGCTTACCCTGAGCAGAAGATGGAAATATGCAAGAGGCTTGAGAAAGGTGAGAGTTGTGCAGTGCTCATGGAGGGATTTAGTGTTGGTTCATCAATGATCTATGACATTAAGGATCAATCTCAGAAGACAAAGGAGTTTTATGTTAATTCAAAGCATGGTAATGATTGTGGAGAAGTTTTTTGCTATTTGTCTTAATTTGTTTTTTATTTTGATAGTAATATCAAGACAATACAGAGTTTATGGTATGGCATGGTATAGTATGGTGTATAGTATTAGTTAGGCTTATTTTTAATAGTAACTCTCAAGCAACCAGAAACTATATTTATCCAGCATCTACCAATCCCATGGGTGCCGAGTAACAGAGTCTACTGTATAATGGAATATTGCTTGGCTATGGAAGGGAATGAATTCTTGCCATCTGCAGCAGCATGTGTGAACCTGGAAGGTATTGTACAAATGGAGTATGTCAGACAACAAAAGACAGATGCAATGTTTATATGTTGAATCTAAAGAACAAAACAAACAAATAAGAGAGAAACAAAGTTCTAGATACAGAGAACATTTTGATGGTTGCTAGATGGAAGGGGGGTTGGGAATGGGTGAAAAAGGGGAAGGGATTAATGAATATAAATTTGCTGTTACACAGTGGTCATAGGATGTAGGGTATATAGCATAAGGAATGGAGTCAATGATATTGTAAGAACTATTTATGGTGTCAGATGAGTACTAGATTTATCAGCTTGATAGATAGGAAGGAGTTAGAGGGCAGGGTGAAAAAGGTGAAAGGATTAAGAAGTACAGATTGGTAGTTGTAAAATGCTCATGGGGATGTAAAGTAAAGCACAGGGAATATATTAATAGTCAATAATATGAGTACGGTAATAACTATGTATAGTGTCAAGTGGGTACTAGACTAGTCATGGAGATCACTTCTTAAATTACATAAATGTCTAACCACTATTCTGTACACCTGAAATTAATATAAAATAATGTTAAATCTCAAGGGTAATTGAAAAAATAAAAAAATGGGAGAAAATGTGAAGGGGAAAAAGAGGGTCAAATTTCCAGGTATAAAACAAATAAGTCATGGAAATGTACAGCATAGGAAATATAGTCAATAATATTGTGATGCTTGTTGGATTTATCATGGTGATCACTGCTTTAGGTATATAAAAGTCAAATAACTATGATGCACACCTGCAACTATGATAGTATTGCATATTAGCTTTATTTTTTAAAAATCTTTTTAAAAGATCTTAATTTTGGAGTTTCCTTGTGGTATAGTGGCTAGGCTTAGCGCTGTCAATGCTGTGGCCGGGTTCAATTCCCAGCCAGGGAACTACACACATAAATAAATAAATAAATAAATGAATGAATAAAATAGACTATTAAAAAAATCTTAATTTTGATGAAGTTTAATTTATCACTTTTAAAATAAATCATGCATATTGTGTATTATTTAAGAAAATTTTACCTGAATCCAGTTACAAAAATATTTTCTTAGGTTTTCTTTTGGAATTTTTATAATATTTATCTTTGTTAAACATAAGTGTTTGTATGTGTATACATGAGTCTATTTTATTTGTCTTTTCTGTTCCACTGATCTATTTGTCTATCTTTACACAAACACCACACTATTTTTATAACTGCAGTTTAATAAGTCTTGCAGGAAGGTAGTGTTAAACATTCAACTTTGTTCTTCTTTTTCATAATGTTTTGATATGCTAGGTCCTTTGCATTTTTATATGAATCTTAGAGTAATTTTTCTCAATTTATGAAAATTCTACTGGGATTTTTATTGTGATTGCATTGAATCTATTAATGACTTTGAGAAAAATTGATGTCATATTTTCCCTTTTTAAAAATTTATTTTTGAATTACATTTTACATACAATATTATAATGATTTCAGGTGTACAACGCAGTGATGAGTCATTTATACAACTTACTAAATCCTCATTCCAATACATCTGGGTTCCCTCTGTCACCATACACAGCTATTACAATGTTGTTGACCATATGCCCCATGCTACACTTTATATCCCTGTGACTATTCTGTGACTATGAACCTATAGTTCTTGATTTCTTTCCCTTTTCTTTACCCACCACTCCAGCTCTTTTCACATCATTCCAACAAATCTAGTACTCATCTAAGATCACACAAAGTTACTGCAACTTTATTGACTTTATTCCCATATTATACTCTATATCTCCTTGATTATTGCTTTGTAACACTCAAACTAAACTTCTCCATCCCTTTACTTTATTTTACCCACTCTCCCATCCCTCCTGTCATTTTAAAGAAGTTTCTCTAACATTCCTTGTAGTACTGGTTTGGTGGTGAGGAACTCCTTTATCTTTTTCTTATCTGAGAAGCTCTTTATCTGTCCTTCAATTTTGAATGCTAGCCTTACTGGATGCATTATTCTTCATTGTAGATCCTAGGTTTTCATCACGTTGAATATTTTCTGCCATTCCCTTCTGGCTTGTAAAGTTTCTGATGAGAAATCAGCGGAGAGTTGAATGAGTGTCTTGTTATAAGTTGCTATTTGCATTTCCCCTCCTTTTTATTTTTTTCAATTTTCTCTTTTTCTTTAACTTTTGCCATTTTAATGATTATGTCTCTTTGTGTGTTCCTGTTTGGGATCATCTTGTTTGGGATCCTCTGTTCTTCCTGGGCTTGTATGTCTATTTCCTTCATCAGGTTAGGAAAGTTTACAGTCATTATTTCTTCAAATAAGTTCTTGATTCCTTGCTTTTCCTCTGCACCTCTGGTGGGCCTATGATGCAAATGTTTTTATGCTTGATGTTGTCCCAGAGGAATCTCAAACCATTGTCATTTTTTTTTTTTTGGATTTTTTTTTTCTACTTGTTTCAATTGGGTGTTTTCTGCTGGCTTTTCTTGCAAATCACTGCTTTGTGCTTCTACTTTATCTAGTTTGGTGAGTTTTATTCCATTCCTTATTTCAGTTAATGTAAACATTATCTATGTTTGGTCCTTTATAATTGTTTGTGTGTCTTTATGTTTGCTATCTCTCTGTTGAAATTACCATTGAGTTCCCTAAGCATTTTTATAATCATTGTTTTGAGCTCTGTTTCTGATGGGTCATTTGTCCCCCATCTCATTTACTTTGATGGTCTGTTGTTTGGATTTATTTTGAGTTCCCTTTCTCTGGATTCTCCTTCTGGAAGCCGCTCTATTTGTAGATATTCTCTTGCTTAATCTGACACTTGCTGCTGCAGTTTCTTTGGTTTTCACTGCTGACACTTAGCAGACAGAGGTCTGCCAGGGAGAGGTGTTTGGGACTCTATTATCTTCCTGGGGCTGTATGGTCATGCAGGCAGCTTGGGTGTAATTATGCTTTTCTGTTCTTGGTCCCCCCAAGGACCCTCACCTGAGCGTTTGGGTCCATCATGCAAACTGGTCTCTCAGACAAGTCTGGCTGCAGGCTGACAAGCATGTCTGCAGCCTCCTCTCTCCTCCTCCATCCTGGGCTGGAGCGAATTCAGACTGAGGTTTGTAAGGGCAGCAGCCAGGGACCACACCCCTGTTTTCTGCGTGGGGTGGCGGGTTTATGTGAGAAGTAATAGGATTTTGCCTTTGTGATCTTGGTTTGCCCTGAGGATTCTGCCCTGAGCCTTGGGGTCAGCTGTCCTATATGCTGGTCTTTCAGACTGTGCTGTTGTGGATGGAGAAAGATTCATGAAGCCCCCTTTCTCCTCCTTCTTCTTACTTGCTGGTGTGGTCACACTGTAGCTCCTTCCTACCCCATTGCTCCCATCCATTTGGAAACAGAGTTAAGTCAGGCCACTGGTATCTCACAGACTGGTCTGCACCTCCTGGGGGCCAAAGTGAGGTCTGGTTGTGTTATTTCATGGCCCCACCTCTGAGCCTCCTTTCCTTTGTCTCATGAATGAAATGAGGTCTGGAGTGAAGTCTGGGATGCTCTCCCAATGCCGTCTTCCTCCCCCCTTTCCCAGCGTTAAACTTCAAAGAGCCCATGAGCAGCCTGCATCTCTGCACTTCCCCTTTTATTTCTCCTTTGTTTAATCCTCTGTTCACCTGCAGGTACTTTAATGTGAAGAGCAGGTTTCCTAGCTGTGATTGTGCATTGCCTAGAGAGTCCTTCAATTATAGGTGTTTTATTAGTTGTAATCTCCAGGAGAGTTTTTCAGAGGTCCCTCTCATGCCACCATTTTGTTGCTGTTCAAGGATTGATGTCTTAACAACATTGGGTCTCCTAATCCATGAATAGAATATATCTAGAATGTGTTTAGCTCTAATTTCTCTCAACATTTTGTAGTTTTTCAGTGTACAGAACTTTCATGTCTTTTGCAAAAATTATTCTTAATTTTAAAATATTTTTAATGGTACTATAAATAGTATTACTTTTAAAATGTCAATTTCCAGATTTTTTTAGTACTACATAGGAATACAATATGATTTTATGCTAATTTTTAAATTCCTTTATGTTGTTAAACTCACTTATTAGTTAATATAAGCTTTCTAAAAAATTCCATATGGCTTTCCACATAGATGGTTATTTTACTTGCAAACATAGAGAGTTTTATTTCTTTACAAATTCAATGATTTTTATTTCTTTTTCTTGCCTCATTGTGCTTGACTTAATACTATGACCTTTAAAACAATATTAAAAAGTGTTGATAGCTACCATAAAAAAATGAAATCTTATAATTTGTGACAACATGGATGAACCTAGTAGATATTATGCCAAGTGAAATAAGTCAGCCTGAGAAGGACAAATACCATATGATTTCACTTATGTGTGCAATATAAAGAACAAAACAAACAAACAAAACAGAAACAGACTTATAGATACAGAGAACAAACTGATGGTTACTAGATGGGAGAAAGGTTGGGGGACTGGGCGAGAAAGGTGAAGGGACAAGAAGTACAAATTGGTAGTTATACAATAGTCACAGAAATATGAAGTACAGTATGGAGAATATACTCAGTAATATTATAAAAACTATGTATAGAGTCAGATGGATACTACACTTATTGGGGGATCATTTCATAAATTATATAAATGTCTAACTACTATATTGTACACTTGAAACTAATATAAAGTAATATTGAATGTCAACTATAATTTAAAAAGTAGTCACAGGGTTGTAAAATACAGTATAGAGGATATATGAGTAGTCAATAATATATCTATGTACAGTGTCAGATGGGTAATAGATTTATCAGGGTTATCACTTAGTGAGGCATATAAATGTCTAATCACTATGTTGTTTTGTACACATGAAACTAATATCATATTGTATGTCAATGGTAATTGAAAAATAAAGTTTTTAAAATTAAAAAGAAGGAAAAAATGTGTTGAGAGAAGACAACATTTGCTTGGTCTAGATCTTAAAGCAGAAAATATTCAATCATCACTGTGTATAATAACATCTGTAGGTTTTCCATAGATTCCCTTTATCAGGCTTAGAAAATTCCTTTCTATTTCTAGTTTGCTGAGAATTTGGTTTTTTAAAAATCAAGAATACCAGTAGAATTTCATCAAATACTTTTTTGAATTTATTGAATTTCATGATTTTTCTTTTTTTTTTGTCTGTTAATATAAATTACAGTGTTGAATTTTCAAATGGTAATACATTTTTTATTCCTGGGCTAAGTCCTGACTTATTATGATGTATTATTTTTCAGTAAATTTTGAATATGATTTGTTAAAATGGTGTTAAAAAGTTTTACATTTATACTCATTAGGAATATTGTTCTTTTCTAATGTGGTTGGCCTCAAAATAAGTTGGGGTGTGTTCCTTCTTCAGTTGCTTGGGAAGACTTTGTGTCATTCTTAAAAATTTGATAGAACTCACCATTGAGGCAATCTAGGCCTAGAGTATTTTGGGGGAAGGTTTTAAACTATCAATTCAATTTCTTTAACAAATATAGTGCTATTTGGGTTATTAATTTCTCTTTTAACTTTAGTAAAGTGTGTCTTTCAAATAAATTGTCATTTTAATTTGTGTTTAATCTAATAGCATAAAACTATTCATAATATTTCCTTAATGCCTGTAGAATCAGTAGTAATGTAACCA
This sequence comes from Lyroderma lyra, assembly GCA_004026885.1. Classification (NCBI taxonomy): domain Eukaryota; kingdom Metazoa; phylum Chordata; class Mammalia; order Chiroptera; family Megadermatidae; genus Lyroderma; species Lyroderma lyra. The sequence continues at coordinate 8,842 of PVJL010020447.1, forward strand.
TGCTTATTCTTAAGAGTATACTTTGTGTCTTTTATTCTTTTTTTAAAATCATTGTGGGTTGAGGTTTATAATTTTTCCTGATCTTTTAAATAAACTTTTAATTTCATTGATTTATTTCTATTGTTTTTCTGTTTCCCATTTTATTATATTTTGCCCTTATCTTCTTCCTCCCACCTTTTTTTTCTCCTTATTTTGGGTTTAGTTTGTTCTTCTTTCCTAGTTTCTTAACATAGAAATTGAGATCATTGATTTGATATCATTCTTCTTTTATACTATAGGCATTTTATGCCATAAGCTTCCCTCTTTCACTGCTTTAACTACACCCCAGAAAATTTTGCTTTTTGTGTTTCAAAGCTTTGCTTTATAGTACATAAAATTTATAATTCTTATGAGTTATTAAAAAATTGACCTCTTCATCACTATAAAATAATGTTTTAAAATTATGAATTGCTTTGCTCTGAAACCATCTTCATCTGATCTTAACATATCTACTCATTTTCTTTGCACTAGTGTTTGCATAATACATATTTTCCATCTTTTTATTGAAATGGTTTTTGACTTTATATTACAGAAAGTTACTTATAGAAAACAGAGGTGTTTTTGTTTACTTTTTTAATTCTCAACCCAACAATTTGGTGTTTTACTGTGGGTGTTTAGACCATTTGTATTTAATATGATTATTGATATGGTTGGGTTTAATTCTATCTTGCCATTTATCTCTGTATGTGAAATGAAATTTTTAAAACTGTTCTTTTTTTTTTGGCTTATTACCTATAACTATTATTTTTTAATGGTTGTTTTAGAGTTTATACCACATATTTTTAGTTTCTCAAAGTTTAGTCTAGTGCAATATTCTACCAAGGAATTTATAGTATGAGAAACTTATATAATAACATTCTACTTCCATTTCCCCCACCTTTTGGTATTTATGACATACATCTTACCGTTAAATATGTTATAAACACCCCAATACATTGTTATTATTTTTGCTTTAAACACCCAATTATCTTTTAAACACATTTAAATAATAGAGAAAATGTCATTTATGTTTACTTTTTTCCTGTGCTCTTTATTATTTTGTAGATATTTTCTTCTAGTATAATTTCTTTTCTTCCTAAAGAACTTCTGTTAACATTATTAATAACTTTTAATACTTTTTAATCCTGTTAATATTATCTGAACAGGTTTTTTTTAATAGAATACATTTTAACACAGTTTTAGGTATATAGAAAAATTTAGCAGAAGGCGTAGAGAGTTCCTGTATACCATCTGTCCTTCCCTATACACAATCTCCCCAACTATTAACATCCCACACCAGAGTGGTACATTTGTTACAATGGATGAACCTACATTAATACACCCTTATCACCTGAAGTCCACAGTTTACATTAGGGATCACTCTTGATGTTGTATATTTTATGGGTTTGGACAAATGTATATGACGTGTATCTACCATTTTAGTATCATCCAGAAGAATTTCACTGCCCTAAAACCCCTCTGTAATCTGCCTATTCATTCCTCTTTTCTCCTACAACAACCCCTAACAATCATTGACATTTTTCCTGTCTCCATAGTTTTGTTCCTTCCAAAATGTCATATAGTTAAAATAATATAGTGTATATATTACACTATATGGCCACATTTTCAGATTGGCTTCTTTCACATGTAATATAATATATTTAAGTTTTCTCCCTGTCTTTTCATGGTTTGGTAGCTTATTTCTTTTTTTTTCCTTTTATTTTATTTTATATTTTAATTGGGGTCACATCTCTTAGCAAGGATTACATAGGTTTCAGGCATACAATTCAACAGTGCATTGTCAACTTGATGTATAATCAGTTCACCACCTAATGTGACTTCTCTTTCCATCAAGCTTATTTCTTTTTAGTACTGAATAATATTCCACTGTCTGGATGTAGCACAGTTAATTTATCCATTCACCAACTGAAGGACAGCTTGGTTGTTTCTAAGGTTTAGCAATTGTCAATAAAGCTGCTATAAACATCCATGTGTAGGTTTTTGGGTGGATATAAGTTTCCAGCTAACTTGGGTAAATATCAAGGAATGTGATTGCTAGATCATATGGTAAAAGTGTGTTCAGATTTTTAAAAACTGACAAACTCTTCCAAAGTGGCTGCACCATTTTGCATTTCCCCCAGCAATGGATGAGAATTTCTGTTGTTTCATATTCTCATCAATATTTGATGTTGTCAGTTTTCTAGATTTTGGCCATTCTAATAGGTGTACAATGTTATCTAAACTGTTTTTTAATTCCCTAGTGACTTCTTCTTTAGCCCATTATTTATTTATTATACTTATTTAAGTGTTTGTTTATACTATTTATATAAAAATAATCTATACTATACTATTTAGTTAGTTATTTAGAAATGCTTTGTTTAATTTCCAAAAATCAGGGAATTTTTAGATTATTTTTTTCTGGTAGTTTAATTTTGTAGTAATTAAGCTTTTAAAAATTAATTGAGGTTTTTTTTTATACCTCAGAATATAGTTTGTCTTGTTCAGTGTTTCATGTGCACTAGAAATGAATGTGTATTCTACTCTTGTTGGGTAGACTGTTCCATAAATGTCAATTATATCAGATTTTTGATAGTATTTAAAAGCATTTATGTACTTACAATTTTGCACTCTATTTTTTACCAATTATGTTGAGAGAAATGTGTTAAAATCGCAGATCATAATGTTGGATTGGTGTATTTCTTTTTTAGTTTTGCTAATTTTTGTGTTCAGTGCCCAGATTATTGCTTTTGTGGTGTCTTGCTGTAGGGTAGAAACTAGGTGGCGCTGGGGGTCAAGTTTTGGGGGAGAGGGGGTTGTTTGTTTCTTGTTTCTGATCTCCTACTGCGTTTGGAGGCTATGCGCATATATCCTGTGGAGAGGCCAACAAAAGGCTTTCCAAAGCAGCTCTGCCTTCTACCCTTTGCTGGGAATGCTAGCTAATCAAATCAGACTTTCTTCCCAGCCCTGATTCAGTACCTGGCTGTCTAAAGGCTCACACTGCTTTCAGAATTCTGGGGTGCACGAGGAAGTGCCTGCTCCATAAGTCCAAAGCTGTGGGCCTGGCCTGAGACAGCAGGGTCACCTTTGCAGCAGGCTGGGAACAGGAACTGCAGCCCTGTGTAGGTCTCCAGGGGGCTTAGAGCTGGGGTGTTATCTTTGCAGTTCAGAGTCCTCGCTCAGCCCTTCTACCACTCAAAAGTTCCAGAGGC
>PVJL010020448.1:0-12064 GCA_004026885.1 Lyroderma lyra
GGATTATCCAGTCAGATTATTCCTGAGAGAATTCAGCTGATGCAGTCTTTTCTTTAATCACTACCTTCTATGTAGGTGATTGAGTAGAACTTCCTCTCTTTTTACAGAATTGATTCAGGAGAATTAAAAGAGAGTGCATGAAAGCTGGCAGGACTACAAACTCTGACCCACAGTTGTATTGTTTTTCTTTAAGTAAATTAACAATTTAGTTTACTTACACTACAATGTTTTTTCAAACAAAGATCAAAACCTGCTTTCTAAGAGAGGCTTTATTGCTCTCTGGAAAAACATACCAGAAATCACAAGTGCTCATGACTTTTTATTAGCACTGTATCTTGAACTCAAAAAAGCCTCGTAGGTGTATGCATGTTTGCCATCATGCCAGCCAGAAACAGGCCACAGTGAAGGAAAGCCACATTAAAAGTCTTTCCAGATAATTAGGTAAATATTGTGTGTGTGTGAGTGTGTCTGTGTGTCTGTGTGTGTGTGAGTGTGTGTGTCCAATTATTCTTAACAAAGATGTGTCACTACTTTGTGAAAGTGTTTGGGGACACAAATAAAAAATGAAAAGAACATTAGGATGCAGGAATTAGAGTTCAACATGGATTCCTGGAATCTGCAGGTTAAAGGATCCTATCTTAAACCCCATCAGATCTATATGTTGTGGAATACAATAACAGATGAAATGACACTAATTCAGTTTGCCTTCCACTGAATGAAGAAAAAAAAACCAAAGTGACTTGCAAAATGGTGGACAAGTATGTTTCTTCTCACAATTAGTCATCTCATTTGTTTTCCAAGGAGCAAGGGAATTGCCATTGAAAAGTCACAGAGGACATTATTGTGGAGCCTTTCTGCATGTGCCCACAGAGGAAGCTAGTGAATTAAGCCACAGCAAATGACCCAGTGACTATACGCTACTGGTAAGAAGCATATGTAAAGTGACCTTTAGGATTTTATGCAATAAAATCTCCATTGAATTGCAGTAGAAATTAACTTTGGTCCTGATACCAGAGTGCTGAAAATAATATAATCAGTGTGTGAAATAAATGGAAAAATGATGTTCCAAATAATCATTTACGAGATAAAAATAAAATATCACAAAGACCATCTCATGCAAATCATTATTCACAATGAACCATCCTTATCTAAAACCCCTTCTGAACACATCTTTCAAGGCTGTTCAGATTTTATCTCTGTCATTCTAAAGGCGATCCTGAAAGATTCCAGCCCAGACTAATCTTCCTTCCAGTCTCTGGCCTATAAGATACTTAACACATTCATCCATGTGTTTATATGTATCATTTCTCTCTCTTACTGCAAGGCTGTATCTTAAAATATATTAAGCAAAATAAAATGAAAAATAGTAGGTACCATATTCTGAGTGATACTAGATGAAATATTCAGACAAGTAAAAAAAAATTAACACTCCTTTAAAAAGAGGTAGCAGTCTATTTCTCAAATCTGCATAATACAGTCATTCTGTTAATACTCTGTTAGCTAGCATTGGCTCACAGGTTATTACTATATCAAAGATGAGAAATAGTTATGTAAAAAACAACTTATTTTACAGAAAACCTTTTCTTTCATTTTTTATTGTTAAATTTATTGGGGTGACATTGGTTAACAAAAATTTCATCGGTTCCAGGTGTACAATTCTACAGTGCATCGCCTATGTCTTGCATTATGTGTTCAACAGCTAGAGTCAATTCTTTTTCCATTAAGATATTTGACTTTCCTTTCTTCCTTTCTCACTGTCTTTTCTGCTTATCCTCAGTTAACCACTACACTATTGACTGTGTCATGTGTTTTTTTTTCTTTTACTTTCAGTATTATATTTTACATTTGAGTAAAGTCACATGGTTATTGTTCTTTCTGTCTGGCTTATTTCATTTAGCATGATGATCTCAAGGTCTATCAATGTTGTTGCAAATGGCAGCATTTCACTTTTTGTTATAGATGAGTAATATCCATTGTATATATGTGCCACAGTTTCTGTTACCAGTCATCTATCAAAGGGGCCTTTGGTTGTTTCCATGACTTCACCACTGTGAACAGTGTGGAACAGCTTTTTTTCATTAGTCCTCTTATTCAAATTTTGGTGAATGTATTTGAAAACCTTTAACCAGTTGTTCAGACAATGAACTTGCTGCCTCTTCTAAGTATTTTACTTCAGACTGAAATCAATTAATATTTGACTCTATTCAGACATTTAAAACATCTCTCTGCTTTTATGAGAGTGACCCTGAAACACTTGATATATATTCAGGCAGATTATCTCCACAAAGAACAGAAACTGATTAAGCATAATTAAACACTATGCAGTTTCCATTTTTTTAATAGTCTGAAACAAGCATATTTTCTTCACATACTTCAAGGCAGCAAATATAATTGAATATCTAACTAAAACATATGCCTGGCCTAGTGTGCAAGAAGTGGCTTTGTCACACAATGATGTCTTCAAGGCTGGAGACTACACACATTCCTGAAATAAGAAAGCAGAGAACATTAATGATCATATGAATATGATCCACAGACATTGGCTGAAGGGCAGTAAGCACATATCAGTATCTTCCTTTCAAAATTTATTCTCAGAATTTTCTCAAAATCTCATTTTTACATGTTAGAGAGTCCTGATAAAATGATTTACTAATAGAAACCCTGGAATCTTTTCATTCATATTTGTAACTAGAGTTTAGGTACCCGGACTTATATTTTTTCAGAATAAAAATTTCTGCAGAGGTTTTGCAGATACAGTAAGATTGAGCATGCATTTGTTTAATGAATCCCCTAAAAGGCTTTCACAAATTCTAGATGTCCTATCATATATTTATTCACTAGTTATTAAGCAACATATACATTATTTAACATTTCCCATATTCCACTGACTGTCATATTGTTCTATAATGTCTCTAAGTTTCTTTCTCCTTTGGCTATAATTTTTGTATTCAAAAATTTATTTAGTTTACATTTTTTAAAATAAATATTAACTTGGCTATCAAATGAATCATCTTCCACATGAAAAGAGCAAAATAAGAAGAGTCATTGTTGAACATAACTAAAAACCCTGAGCCAAAATAAATGTCAGAGTGTCATGTCATTTCTCAGAAGGAGCCATGTTGCATCTAGCATGGTGCAACATGCCTGGCCTCAGTATTATGAAGAAACATATTCCCTGTCCTCAAGGAGCTGACATTGACTACAAAGCTAACACTGAATACACAAGAAAAGCAAAAAATTAGAAAGCACAAGAATGGAACATAAAGAAGGTACAGCTTCAATCCATCACCTTCATCTTTCTCTTAATGTCTCAATTCCACAGATACACAAGATGCATTCTGGCCATGAGAAAGAAAGCAAAGAGGAAGGCAGCTTATGCCCATAAGTAGCATGTCACTGGTGATTAAGGGACTGCTGGGTGAGACTGCAGGGCGTAGAAAATATTTCTTCAGCTGGCTTCAAGAATCACTCTGTAAGATGGTCTTATCAGAGTTTCCATAATTGCTCTATCAATCTGATACTCCACAGGTAGTGGAGACTGCTAAAGTTCTGCAATCTGAAAAATGGACAATCTGTAGGTCAGTATTAATGACAAAACAAGAGGGTGGTAGCTAGGCCTTTTGGAGGCTATAGCAGTGCCTTTGTTGGCTACAAGGCACAGATTTAATAATGTGGAAGACAGGAATTCCCCTGGCTAGGGGTTCTATAATGATAAAGGGCTTTCTGCTGGGTACAGATGCCTAAGGCCACACATATTTCCAATTTAATTATGGAAAACAGCTGTTTCAGTAAACTTTTCAAGAAAATTTAACCTTATAATTACCTTTAGAAAATTTATGAGGGTTTCTTTTCTTTTCTTTCTTTTTTTTTTTTTTTTTTTTTTTTTTTTTTTTTTTTTTTTTTTTTTTTTTTTTTTTTTTTTTTTTTTTTTTTTTTTTTTTTTTTTTTTTTTTTTTTTTTTTTTTTGGTAGTCCCCTAGCTGGGTATAGAACCCAGGCTGCAGCATTGAGAATGCTGAAGCGTAGCCACTACACCACCAGAGAACACATGTTATGAGGTTCTTGAAGGATAAATTATTAATTTCCATAAGGTCAGTCAAACAATCACTCATCACTGACTGAACTTTCCCCTGGGAGAAAAATCAACTAGTCAGGAAATGGAAAACACAGCTCTCACTTTTGAAGAATTTACCATATGAGGAGTGTCATTGCCAAGTTTTTTAAGCAGGGTAGGTTTTGGCAGTGGTACACCAAGCTGAAGAAACACGCTCACACTCGACACAGAGAGACCATAAGCAAGCCAGCAAGGTAGCCCCTGTATTGCACACCTGGGACTCTATATACATATTCAAAAAAAAGTGTCATCTTGCCACATCTGCCCACTTGCAATTGTTTAAGTTTTCATGGTTACATGCACAGTAAATGTCAGAGCCAGAAATTTCTCAGTCTAGAGGACTGACCATTTATTGTAAGGTCAGGGAGGTCAGGGGCCTGGCTATTAACTCCTTGCAGTAGGCCTGGCTGTAACTCTTTACAGTGGGCCTGACTTTAATGCTTTAAAGACTGACACTCCACCTCTACAGGGCCACCACATGGGAATTTACTCATAATGCATATTCTTGAGGCCATAGCCCACAGCAACAATGTAGGTGCAGCAAAAGACTACCAGACTGCTAGCAATAATTGCTAGTACCATTAGTATTTACTGCCATGTGGATTCTAAAACGTTCCACCAAGAACTGAATGGGTCATCCATGGAGGCTTGTACTTTTGTGTGTATCTCAGCCAGGCCTGTCTGAATGTGCTCAGCATGATTTGAAATATATGGACAACATTCCACATGTAAAATAGCACATGTGCTATTTTGGGAGACTGTCAATAAATCTAAAGCCATCTGACTTTGCAACACAACTTTTTGCCTTTGTGCTGTTTCATCTGATAACAGACTTAAGTTTTGTTTAGTACAATTCAGGCTTTAGCTGTATGCATTGCTAAAGCTTCTACTTGTAATTCTACATCTATGACAGCAGCCCCTGGCAGAGCCACCAAGTGACTCTACATTGGCAATGTTAGTGGTGATATATAGCATCCCAGTTAGTAGACAATTGAGAAAGGATCGCCAGTACTCAACCAGCAATGTAAGGGCGACCACATATACATTGGTCAGTTTAATTTGCAGATCAATAAGGCCTTTTGTGGTGTCCATAAACACAGAGGTATCCAGCTGGAAGAAGATTTGTATGATGAATACCAGCATATCAGGCTCCATTGCAGCAAGTGTGGGAGGGTCAGCAGGCTGGGTAGTGTTTTGACACAAGTGTGGGAATACCCAACCAGCAGTGCAGTTAGTGGCTAAGCAATGTTGTTCTATAAATAACAGAACCCTTTCCCATAGTTCCACAGGTTCCTCAACCATCCAACCCCACCCATTGGTTATCACATAACCAAACAGAGAAGATTATTTATTATGATCCCTGCAGAGCAAATTGTCCATTGCCTGGCAATGTTGGTCCCATTCAGTGGTGCTGTTCTATGTATGTAAACATGTCCAGTTGTTTAGAAAAGTTGGGTGAATAACTTCCTTAGCTTCTTCAACTGGTATTTTCATGCAGATACAACAGTGGAAAACATTATGCACCTGATCAAAAGTATGTACCCAGGACAGAATACTATTGCTTGCTGCTATCCTGGGTGGTAGGACAAAGCAGACAGTGACACCATTAAAGAAAGATTTTTACCCTCAGGTAAAATAAAAGCAATGTGTCCATCTTGTGACAAAAATGTGGCTGGTAAAGGCTTCGCACCTGGCCTATAATACCAGGCAATTTTCCCCAGATTTTGGGGGCATAGTAGCTCTAATGGTGTGATGAAATACACAGGAAGAGGCCAGAGCAGAAGGATAAATGTTCCTTTTAGTGTGGGACCTCTGGTGCTCTCTGTTAGGGGCACCTGTACAGAGAGGTGCCAGAGCCCCAACCATGGTTTCAAGATATATCTTTCCTTTAGTCAGACACCTCAAGGTTCTATATTGGCCAGCCAAGTTTCATGGGAGGCCTAGGTGGTCCAAGGCCATTACCATGAGGTTTGATTTTCTGGTGCCAACGAGTCAGCAGCAGGGAGGAGTAAAGACCCATTATATATTTTTGGCACCATGTGTTGGTCAGCAAGGTTAGGACCTATTCTCAAAAACAAGGTGACCCTTGATTAACTTTTTTTAACAGGTACAAACTAGTGTGTCTAGGTTGTTCATTCAATAACCTAACAGCAGTGGGCAAATTAGTTCTCCATTTGGATAAATTGGGGCCTAAGACCTTTAATTGTTTCTTTAGTAAACCATTATATTGTTCTATAATACCTGTGGCTTGCGGTCAGTAGGGTACATGCAACTACCAACCGACATCATTTTGGTGTGCCCAAGCCTGTACTTTGTACCCAAATAAAGTAAGCACTCTGGTCACTGCTAATTACCTTAGAAGTCCTATAGGGAGTGCTCAGCTGATGAATCAGTCAAGGGTATATTCTTGGGTGGTCGCAGCCACAGGTCAAGCAAATCCTAACCCAGTCCCTGTATCCATTGTTTTGAAGGAATATTGACAAACAGAATCTGTTGCCACTCTTGAAAGGGTTGCCCAACCCTTGGCACAACACCTCGTTCTCACAGGGGGTGGTGCTGGTAAGGGTACTGTTCTGCACAAGCCTGGCAATCTTGCATACCTTGTTGACATTGTGCCAGTGTCAGGAATATGCCCCAACAATGAGCTACTTGTTTCTCTATAAGGGAATAGAGGGCTTCTGCCCCTTTCCACAATTGAGATCAAAAGCCAGTGGGTACCTTACATGTCCCATGTTTTTGCCATAAGCCCCATCCAAACCCATTGTCATCCACTGACACCATTCAAAGGAATGGTAGGGTGGTGTCAACCACCTGTAGGGTTTGGGGGCTCAAAATGACTGTCCTATCAGTGGAGTAAAATCCCAAGTAGCTCTTTGCCATATCAGGTGATGTAAGGGGTGAGCTTAGGTGACTAAATGAAGAATAAACACTCTTCAATAGCTTAATAAGCCCACGTAAGTCTGCAATAACTCAGAACCTTGGAGTCTGTCTTCATTGATGACCCGCCCCCAGGTCTTGAAGACTTCTTATAGACTGGTAGCTGCAGTCTTGAACTCTATAAGAGAATCAAAAGTTAGTATTATATCATCAATATAATGTGAAGGGCTAGGTTATTAACTCCTTGCAGTAGGCCTGGCTGTAATCTTTTACAGCTGGTCTGGCTTTAACCCTTTGGAAACTGACAAGGAGAGAAATAGGAGGAAAAAATTGATACAGTTGACCAATCACCGAGTATAAATAATTACAAATTAGAGAATCCTATTAATGACTACACCTCTGAAATGTCGTCTTGACATGGGCTAAGATTTCAGAACTTTTAAAAGATGAGGGAGAAGGTGCTTTATTAAAAGTGCTAGTTTAGTCATCTCTTAGAAGGAACATCTTTGAATAATAGTATGTTTTTAAGGAGTTGCAATGGTGGTCATTTTTGTAATTTCCAACAAAGGAGTTGATTCTGCTGCTGGTTAACCTCAAGCCCTTCTTATGTCTAAAGTATCATGGCACCACAGAAAGAAAAGTCATCAGAAACAATGAGACCTGGTTTTGTCATTCCAGGTGAGTCAAATCTTCCGCAAGCTCTCTCACACTTTGAAATAGAAATTACAGTTTTGTCCAGCTGTATTACAAGGCATCAAATGAGGCGTGTGAGTGAGTGCTTTGAAACCTAAGGTAGGGTATCCCTATGAGATTTCAAATTAAAGCTAACAAGAAAAAATATAGCAAACACAGGCCTGGTGATATGCTGGAGGAACATGCCGGGGAAAGAAATGAGTGGATTTAAGAAAATAGTTCCTCATTAGAGAAAGGTGATGGGGTGCATGAAGGAGAAATCGAAGGTGGTCCTGGAGAATAACTGGGTTGAAAAATAACAATCTGACCCAACCCAACTGAAGCAGAGTTCTGGAGATTTGAAGGAAAAGTGAGTTCTTACACCAATGCAGCGGCATTGTGGAAAGTGCCCTATCAGTGCTCCTGTGAGTGCACCATGAATCTTCTGGGCCACAGGCCTTTGAAAAGTTGAAGGCCTCTGTCTGAGACTACTGCTATTACTTCCTGAATAACTTTCTGAGCAAAATTTCTAATTTTAATAAACACTTCCAAACTACCTAAGTATAAGTTGTACTGGGGAGAGATTAATATTTAGAAAAGGTCTCAACAGCTGTTTATGAATCAGAAAATTAATGTTATCAGTAATTATTTCAATGGTGTGTTTTGATTTGAACATGAGTCCTTACTTTGTTTTTAGTGTGAGGAAGTCAGAGTAAGCTTGAGAAAATATGTTTACCTGCTGTTTCTCTCTAAATATGCCTCATGGCAATTTGTTTAAAATATTTTCACTTGGGTTCTCCTCAAACTATTTCAGCATTTTCTAAAGAGAAAAAGGTTATGAAACCAAATGGACCTCAATCAGTTTTATCAAGTGATTATTCTGCTCAAGTTATTTACCTATTCAAATATTTGTTCCTTTAAAGGACACTTTTAAGATAATTCATTACAATAATTTACAATAAAATAATATAAGTAAATTTCAATAAATAGACTTAAAATGCAATTTCATGAACTTTAATACACATGATTCATAGAGACTCCAATGCAACACAAGTTTATTAAGTTTCTTTTTTTAGAATTTGACCATAAACATACTGGAATATTTTGTAGAATTCCAAGTGTATTTATAAACTTGTAAGACCTTTACCCTTGAGTTATAATAAAAATGATAAAGAATTATCTATTATTTCACCTGGAAAAGAAACCACTACTAGAATAAAAGTGTTTCTTTATATTTCATTTTATGTCTTAATAATAGGAAAAGTATTAGTATTTTATTTTTACAGGCAGTCATTGCTGTTCCCCTATGTTTTCCATAGTAGAAATTTTATTCTTTACTTTAAAAACTAAGTATGGGTTAAAGCTATGGTAGGAGTTAAAGTAATCCAGCTTTAGCAGTATTCAGTCAGATGTTTGCTCTGAAATACTAAAAAATAAGGTGACAGGAGTTACAAATTGTAGGGCAAGGATTTCCTCTTAAAGAATAAGATGCTATGCTGCTGAATCTTCCTACCCGGTCTGCATGTTAGAGGAGCTCCCCTTCCACTGTGGTAATCTCTGTAGGGATAAGCAGAATCACTGACAAACTTCTTTCTATTCACTTGCAATACTTTCTAGAAGTCAGAGTATATAATTGATTCTTCTTCAGAATAATCAGTAAGCAAGAGGTTTGGGCTTGGGACTTGATGAAGCTACATGAAGTCAAAAAGAGTAAAATTGAGGCTAGCACAGGTCAAGCTCTTCACTCAGTCTTTCAGATATGCTCTGCCCAACTGAGTCTTTGGAGCTGGCTGATACAATGTAACTCAGGGTTCCCACATTCCACTGTATCACAGAACCTCTGGACACCCTCACCCCACCATACACACATTTTTTGCTACAATGATGTTCTTTCTAAGTCCTGGAAAGAAAAATTCCCAGAAAGCTAAGCTGACTAGAGCAGCAGGGGCAAGACTTTTTGGCTGTACCAGCGCCTTGAGCCTCAGCTCCTGGGTTGCTGCCTCAGCCTGTGTTTCAGGTTTGCCCCTGCATATTGGTAACACAATTCCCAGGTTCACAGGGCAGCAGTGCTGGCAGCAGGCTCTACTAGGACCTCTCTGCTGGAGACCTCACAGATTTTTATTCCTGCTAGAAGCCTGTCTGAAGAAGCAAAGCAAAAGGGTGGAGGCATATTTTTCTCTTGCCCTCCTTCCCCGAACCAGCAATCTTCAGAGCTGCAACTCAGCAGCATTTTTCCTCTGAATTCCCAGAACAATGGCAGAGCAGTCCATGAGGATGCTAGAGAGGGAAAGGCTTCCCTGTTTTGTGTAACACTGGCCACACCTTGAGCCTTTACTGGAGGTCCAGCCTTCGCTGTGCTACTACACTCAAGTATCTTTTAGGAACACCACCTCCCCAGTCTTCCCCAAGTCACCTGTAGGGAGCGCGTGAGTCAGAAACCAGGTCCTTTGAGTAAACAGGTTTTAGCAAGTCTACTTGTATTCTTGGAGTCCACAGTTCAAGGGTTTTGCAAGGCAGCCCTGAGCTGGGTGCACAAGGACAATACTCGGGATGTGGTTTCTGGCTTGGGTGGAAAAATATGACATTGGGAGCAAGGTTGTTTGATCTCTGGAAAGGATTCAAGACATAACTGTGGCCTGCCTGCCTTGAAGAGAATAATAATAATATAATCAGTAATATCTTAGCAACATGTACCAAAATATTGATTAAATGCAGTTATCCATAACGATATGTCCTAATTAAGATGTACTTTCCAGTCTCGCTTTACTGATTACCCCAATCATCTCACTTGTTTTGCCCACCTTATAAAATAAACGTACTGATGCCAGATGGGGTCTCTGTGTCTCCATCAGACCGCAGAGAACCACCTGGTCCCAGCTTTTTTGTCTGTGTTTTTTTTTTCTTCATTCCCCATCGCCTCCCCTCCCGTTAATCTGTTCACCCACTCAGGTCGCGGCAGTCATCTTTAAGGCCTGGATAAGCAAATGAAGGTGGAGTTCTCATGGGGTTCTAAGTTAAAAAACAGCCTGGCCTCAGCCCCTACTGATTCCCAGAGCCCCTCTCTTGTTTGGAAATGTGTGGAGAGCTCAGAGGCATTCCTTGGTGTTCTAGAAACTTCTTTCTAAAAGACAAGCCATAGACCTCTGCTAGGACCATATCCTTACCTTCCTCCAGAACCCCAGAAACCTCATGAACACTAAACAGAGTTTTCTGACATGCCAAGCACCACCGAGCCCAAATCCCATGGCAAGTGTGTTCTCTCTTTTCAGCTGTGCGGAGTCAGGTGAGAACCTTTCCCTCAGAACTGGCAGACCCCATGCCTGCACAGTGCCAGACCTCTCTGGTTGTAGACAAGATCCAGGCTGGTTGGCTCCTAGTTTTGAAAGTGTCCTCTGTGGCACCACCATAGCTGCTTCAGCCGCCACCGCATCTGGGTCTGGGTCCAGGAAACAACAGGGCATGAGCACTACCAAGAACCTTGAGGAAGTACATTAAAAATTGTTGACAACTGTATCTTAGCCCTTGCTGAATCCATCCGTTCTTCACACATCCAGTGTGAGATCACTTTAGGTAAAAGGTTGTTACCATGGCTAAGTTTGACTGCCACTACAACAGAAATCCCCTGCAGGAGAAGACATATTGAAGGACAGCCACCACTGCTACCTGAGGTGCTTTCAGAATTGTGTGCCAACACCTGTAAGGATTGTGGCAAGCTCATCAGAGCAGACTCCAAAGAGTTGCACTATAAGAACAGCTACTGGCATGACACTCGCTTTTTCTATACCAAGTGCCTTCACCCCTCAGCCAGCGAGACCTTTGTGGCCCAAAACACCAATATTCTGTGCAAAAAGTAACCACACTGGAAGACTCTCTCAATTCCAAAGGCTGCCACAAGTCATTTGTGGCAGGAGATCAGAATGTAGAGTACAAGGGGACCCTCTGGCACAAAGACTGCTTCACCTGCAGCAGGTGCAAGCAAGTCATTGAAACTGGGAGCTCCATTTCTAAATGGGTAGAGTTCTACTGCATGACTTGCCATAAGGCCAAGTTTGCAAAGCCTTTCATGGAGTGCAACAAGGCCATCACATCTGGCAGAATCACTTACCAGGATAAGCCCTGGCATGCTGAGTGCTTTGTGTGTGTTACCTGCTGTAAGCGGCTGGCTGGGCAGCCTTTCACCACTGTGGAGGACCAGTATTACTGTGTGAATTGCTACAAGAATTTTGTGGCCAAGACGTGTGCTGGATGCAAGAAACCCATCACTAGATTTTGTAAGTGTTCCAGTGTGGTAACTTTTGATGAACAATCCTGGCATGATTACTGTTTTCACTGCAAAAAAATACTCCTGAACTTGGCCAAAAAGTCCTTTGTTTTCCATGAGGAAAAAGAATTTTGCAATGAC
>PVJL010020449.1:0-12066 GCA_004026885.1 Lyroderma lyra
AAAAAAAAAAAAAAAAAAAAAAAAAAAAAAAAAAAAAAAAAAAAAAAAAAAAAAAAAAAAGAATCCATCCTATCCTATTCGGGAATGGAGAGTAGATCTAAAATGCAGTCATTTTAAATCTCCTTAATTAGAAAAGATATATAGTAAGGGAAATTGCATTATAATAAATAAGTAGGAAAAAAAGGAGGACTTACAACTAAGATAAAAAAATAACCAAATATATGCTTATTTTTAAAAATGCCCAAAACATACTAAACTCTTAACTGAGGCTGTCTTTAGGAGATACAAAACTAAGTTTTGTATCTTAAACTAAAATTTTTTTATAACATTTTTATTTTTTGAGACTTTTTGTGTTTCTAAAAGAAAAAAAAAATTCAACACAGTCATGCCACTTCTAAACAGGACACAATTATAACTGAATCTCAAAAACTGTCACTGTATCTGGGTGATGAGAACACAATGCACCATGTAAGATGATAAAAAAACTGTATACCTGGAACCTATGTTATTTTACTAACCAATGTCCCCCAAAAAATTTAATAAAAAAGAAAAAAAAACAATGTAATTGTATTGTTAATATCATCAATGAAATATTTATCTTGGCTAAGCATACACCACACAATATGTTGATATTAAATTTATCCAAAAATTGAGAAGTAAAATTGTTCCTTCTACTAAAAATTTATCTCACTATTCATAATTCATCACCTGAAAAACACTATTGTAAGTCCAAAACAAAGGGGAAGTAAGGAAATACCAAAACACCCTAAACTTCAAATTTTTAACTGTGCAAGCTGCTGAAATCCCTCCTTATAAGCAAACCTGTCCTCTCCTAGGTAGGTCGAGAGACCTACCACTGGTAGCTTCTGCTACCACGTGGAAGACAAACAGTAAATAACATCGGGGGTAGAAGTCAGAGTGAAAACTGCCGAACTTCTCCATTCCATTTCCTAAGTGTTACGTGCCACAAGAGCTTGAGTGCTCAAAGATGTGCACACAAAAAGAGGAAAAGCTGAGAAAATGAGATACAACTTAACTTGAGTATTTTATGGCAATGAGGACAGGGCAAGATAGCAATAAGCAACTCAAAGTGACAAATAGTAGAGCCTCATTTTAGTCAAGATCTTTAACAGGATACTCTTGTCCCAGTGTGACCAACTATCCCGTCTCAATGGTGAGTCAGGAAAAAGACTCATCTGCCTTCTGCTGCTAAGGACCTTGGACAAATCTGAATTTTATAAAATTCTATTCATTAGTTCCTTCTTGGATTCTAAAAACTCATCTTCTACTTTTGGCAAAGATATTTAGACAGAAATCATTAACCCTCAAGTCAAGTAAGAAGAAAAATAACAGAAAAGCTCAAGCAATAAAGATAACCAAATTTTCTTCTGTATCACTGATTTTAAGAAATTCAAAATCACTTTCACTGCCATGTTCTCAATATTTAGTGACACTCATATTTTCATGAAAACGCAGCTTAACTTTATGAGCAAAAACCTGAGTAACTATAATGCAAATAATCCAAAATACTTATTTTACACATTTCATGTCAATTTTCTTCTGTCCAATAAACCTTTATCAAGTCAGCAACTGTTAGGTTAAAATGTCTTGCTTCTCCTCCAGAAAAAGGAATAAGTACCAAGATAGCAAAACAGAAGCCAAAGAAAAGAAAACCAAATGGAACAGAAGAGCAGAGGGAAGAGGTAACCAAAATAACTTCAGCCAGTGCTGAGGCTTCAAGAAAACATGTAAAATTACACTTACCTTTCAAGTACAGGGGGTATTACTAACTCAGGTCTCATGAGTGCAAGGTTCTGCAGAGCCTGGGCTGCTTCTAAACTACCGGTTTTGCTAAACATAGCCAAGAGGACAGGTTGAATAATACATTGTACAAAGTCTGTAACATCTTGATCGGTAAGCTTATGGCTATCAGGCACAGGAGTTAACCAAGAAGGCTTCTTGTATCTTTCACGATGCAATCTTCTAACAACACTGTTTGGCAACCGCTGAAGTAGCTTCATTAACTTGTTCTGGGGACACAGAATCAAAAAGCTTAGGTAAGTTCTATTTCCCACATAGGTATACAGGGTTCCTCTGTACCCTCCAAGAATAGAGTTGCATGGTATATCTTGTTAGAATAAAATACTCCTACCAATTAACTACTGATAATAATACAAGTGTGTTTCAAATTTCAGTTTTAACTTCTAGCACCACATAATCTTGCATTACATGAGAAGACATTAAAAAAAACTGACACAGTAAAATTGAAAACATGATTCCATGCTTTGGTGGCATTTTTGTTGCCATTTTTGTTATCAGCACGTGGCATTTTGTCACCAGTATTACCTTCATATGTTTACACAATATGATCTGTGAACAGAGTGATAATTTGAACTTAATCACTTACATATAGCCAAAGTTTATATGAAAAACAGAAAATGTATTACAGGTTACATAACAAGCAGAAGTTACATGTGACCATACCTTCAGTGAAAAACAAACATACTCACCAGCCACCGCCCATTATTTGAAGGATGGTAAAAAGATGTGATGCTGTTAAACAAACCAGACAAATGTTTTTGCACTAGATTACTTGGTCCACCCTGTTCAGATAAAAGAGTAAAAATATTAGTACCCACAATATACTGTAAAATTGGAGGGGTTAACAAGTCCAAGGTTACATATAAATCTCTAACATGGTTCATGTTCACTCTGCTGACAAAAATCAATTCTACATCTAAATAAGAGTAAATAACATTACCCAATGAACTTCACATAAATCAATTCAAAACACTGTTAAATATAAGGGCAACTTTTACTCTTATGCAGTCAAATAACTTTTGTCACTAAGATTATCATTTAAAATACCCAAAAGTGATCATTTAAAATACCCAAGAGTGTTAACATCGGGCATAAAAAGGTCAGAGGAGATCAGCATGTTCAGGGTGGTATGGTCTTAGATACGGGCATAAAAAGGATTGTTCAAATGATTCAAGATTGGAATTTCTCACTCCAAGACACAAAGAGGTGAGATTTACACAAATGCATTAAAATATTTTATTATTATTTCTAAATGTTTCAAATAATTAAACCTGTTATATATGACATTTTGATTCAAAAGAAAAAAAATTTTCTTAACCTACTGCTAAAACAAATATAAAGCAACCCACCAACCAACAGTATAACCTGGGGGACAAATGAGGATAAAAACTAGCATTCATCTTTTCAAGTTGAGCAGCCCTGGGAATAAAGGACTACAACTTGGACTTGAAATCTCCTGTCACCAGATTATCTTCTTTCAATAAACAGTACAAACCTAAGACAGAATGTCAAGTTATATTAAGAACATGTCTTCCTACTGAAATGAAATCCATGTTCATATTTCCCGGTCTACAGTGGGGTAACCACTAAGAGACCATAATATTTCGAGACCATAATATTTCGAGACCATAATATTTCCAGATCAAAATACCAAAAAATTTTTCAAAATTTTAACATAATATTTAGCATTGTTGATTTTTAAATTATATTCAGTATTCATATTTAACACAAAATGAAGCTGCCAATGAGAACCGTGTGAGAAAACACAGCAACAACATTAAATAAAATAAGGCTGATACTAATCACTAATTCTGTGGCTCCTAAAAAAACGAGTTCAAACTCATTGTTTACGTAAGTCAGTAAACATCCAAGAGTTTTTGTTCTTACAGCATATTAGAAAGAAAATGAGATTTTCACTGTTTAATAATGAAATAGCAAAAACAGGAGAATCTTGAATATCCTTTTTTCTTTTAATCTTACAATAAAATTTAAGAGCTAAACCTCTCCCAACCATTTTGCCTTTTCCATAGAAACAATCAATAGAAAACAACCAAACAACAACATAATCTGGGAGGAAATATTAAACAGAATAATATTCAAAGAGACAGCTGTAGAAGTATGAATTGACAATTCAGAAAACTATAGTATAAAGTTGTTCTATATTCTTTTTTTAAAAACTGTTAAGTACATTTTTGTGGTTTTGTTATGAGGTTCTATATTCTTATTGAAAAGATAATGTTGAAATCCAAGCATGTGAATACATTTTTACTTTTATTCAATCAGTAAAGTATTAATACTTTTCCTTTCACTAGGATCACTTTGCTAACAAACTCTGCGTTTAGCATAGTGTTTCATGTGAACACTGACACTGAATATATTAATACTGGTCATATGCAGAACCCTGAATTCTAATGCCATTTTTATTCTCAATTTGACCTTGGGAAAACCCTTTAATCAGTGAGTCTGGTTCCTGGTCTGTAAAATTGTAACACATTCTGAATCTCCCAAACTCTAAATTATCAACTATTTTTAAGGTCCATTGGTTATGGCTGCTTATAAATGTTATACTATGAGTACATTCTGAGGCCGAAACCATCCAAGAAGCAAGTGACTCAACAGAAAAAAAAAAAAAAGAAAGCAAGTGACCAACTCAGTCACGAATACCGACTTACATGATTATACAAATTTTTTTTATGGTTAATGACACTAAAGACAGATGAACTATATAGAGCAAATATAATGTATGGCAAACCATCATGGCGGTGATCCATATCACAGCATGTCCTATATCATAGGCATTTGTTAAAAATCTTGGGACTAACACTTGACTGCTTCCCACTGGGAGGTTCAAGCTTCTGAGAATTCTTGTAAATATCTTTTAAAAAACAAAAAAAAGAATTAAGAATAAATATTTACAGGTACCAAATAACTCTTTCCTTAAATAACTTACGTGTTATATGTTAGTGATACTGGATGTACTCTCATTTTATCAATTCTTAAGCAAATTACACACTACTTAGTAATCTGCTTTATTCTTTTAAAAACATATATATATATCTATAAAATTAAAAATGACACTCTGAGGCAAGAAGCATGTGGATATGAAGCAGCTATATCCATATACCCAAACAGACAAAAGAGATATAGTAAAACAAAAAGACAAACCATAGATAATTGCAGTTGAATACAAAAGATTGAATCTTCTTTCTCTCTTAAAGCACAAAAATTATTTTCTTATATTCTTATTTCATGCCAAGGAGGCACAAAATGAAAATATCTTCTAACAGATTCCTTTCCTCTCTAAATTTTAGCACTGACTTGATACTATCCCCTAAGAATTTGCATTTGAATGTTATTTAATAATCATATTTTAATACAAATAAATCTCTTACAAGTAAAAGATAAGGTGCCCCAAGTTGAAGAAAAATTACTCCTTAGTTTCCACTGGCCAGCAACAGAGGAAGATGGCATAAGCAAAGGTAAATAGCACTTGCTTTCTGCTGGTCTCCAGCCCTGCCCTACTGCTACTGTGTGCATCAGAATTATCTGGATGCCCTACTCCAGCCCTCCTGAAGTTCTATAGGTGATTCTACTACAGGTGATACAATACCAAAGATGCAGTGTTAAGAACACTGAACCTAGAGACATTGGAGTTTTATTTACTCTAGGAAAACATACAATGCAATCTAAAAAAGTGGAAAACACACCACAATAGAATCAAATACAATACACAAAATTCACTGGAAGGTAAAAAAAATGTATGACTCCCTGAATAATATACTTTAATACTTTCTAATTTACTCACTCTGAAACTTATAGTTCATGCCTTGCAGGGGTAAGACAAAAATCACACACTTTTGATATATTGATTAGGATCCAATTACTTTTTTAAAATAAAGGATCCACTCTGTAAATTATGTTTTCATTAATGTTAAAAAATTTTTATGTGGTGCTAGGAATTCACGTACAGAATATACTACTTAAAGACAAAAGAGATGTCAGTCTTATTGTATATGACCAAATGTTCTTAATTACCTTTGGTACATATGGATCCCAATCTATGTACCCTATATTATCTGTAGCCAATCGAGCAAAGAGATTTACTAGTTGCTGAAAGTAAACAGAAAAAGACAGTTAAGTAAATACATTTTTGCTGTTTTTAAGTGTCATTGTCACTCTCATTCATTTATTCTTTCCAGCAATCATTATTAGCATAACTTAAAACAGGGTCCAGAAGAAGTAATGCCCTTTTTGTAGTAGTTAAAATATTGTATGTTACAGAATTACATGCTTATGATTTTGCAGTGAAAAAATTTGGTATCGTTACCAGCTCATAGAAAAGGGCGTTTCCTCTGCCAGGCCCTGTATATGGTTTATAAATCAGTTTTTAAAAATCTCCAAATTTAAGTTCTGGTTCTTGTCACCCACTTAAAATCAACTGCAGTTTAAATATTTATAAAAAAGGAAATGACAAAGTACAGCCCACAACGTAAACAGAAAAAGAAATTTCAATCCAATAAGCATGTAGAAAATATCCACTATATATGTGTCCAGCACATTCTAGTGAGGGTGTAAAAGTAAAAGGACTAGGGCCTTGTACTTCATTTCACATTACATGCATATATTTCTATATATTAATAAAACCACAATAAAGAAATGTCTGCTTCTGTTAGACCACAACAAATAAAATTTAGAAAACTGATAACACTGCTAATAGTAAATTCTAGGGAAGGGAAGTTCCTTATCAAATGATTTCATGTATTTATTTCCAAAATGAAAAGCATAGGAGGAAAAATGGACTACTCACCCCCTCCCACTGTGGGAGATTTTGCACTGAAACCCAAAGGCCAACTAATTCATCAAACCAAAGTCTGAAGAAGAAAAACATAACAACTTATGAACATCAAGTGATTTACAAGTTCAAAGCCAGGTATCCTTTGTATTTTTTAATTCTATTATTCTTACTGGCAACTACACGACCTAGAAAAAATAACACTGAAAGTTACAAACTTAAGGAACAAAGGGCTATTTTTGTCTGAATATTCCTTTTACAATCCATTTATGCTAAAAACACTAATTTCAAAATACTTCTTCATCATTAAGTAATTATTGTTCGCCTCTAATGTTTGCAAGTTTCATCTTTTCCTCCCTCCTTTCTGCTTTAGTGTTTTCCTGTTGCAACTCTCCATTACTTCCTAGTCTTTAATAA
Source organism: Lyroderma lyra (assembly GCA_004026885.1). Lineage (NCBI taxonomy): Eukaryota > Metazoa > Chordata > Mammalia > Chiroptera > Megadermatidae > Lyroderma > Lyroderma lyra. Next base: position 7,031 of record PVJL010020449.1, read on the forward strand.
GCCAATTAGTAACTACACCATTAACTAACATTACAGTAAACATTCCACAAAAGAAAGGAACCACAGTGTGTTGGGTACAATTAAATTACAGTAAAGGAACTATCTCAAATTAAAGAAATAAAAAATATAAGACAAGAAAATGTTTGAATATTAACCAATCATTGAGAATGTCAAAGGGGAGTTCCCTGGTGGTGTAGTGGCTAGGCTTTGGCGCTGTCAATGCTGCGGCCTGGGTTCGATTCCCAGCCAGGGAACTACCCACATTAAAAAAAAAAAAAGAATGTCAAAGAAACTAACATTTTAAAATTTTTGAATTAAATTTTAATTTTAATTAAATTTTAATGTTGTAAGTATACAATATTCAAAATTTCTAACTTTACAAAAATAAAAGATTCAACATCTCATTATAGAAAACATGATGGGGGGGGGGAAGTTCCCTGGTGGTGTAGTGGCTAAGGCTGCAGCCTGGGTTTGATTCCCAGCCAGAGAACTACCAACATTAAAAAAAGAAAAAAAAAAAAAGCTGAAAACATGGGGGGAGGGTACCAACCATGAACACATAACACAGTGATTAGTACTATTATCCTTCCAGTCTTTTTTCCTAAAAGCACAGTCTTAAAAACAGTGAAAAATTAGAATAAGTTAAAAAAAAAGATTATAAAAGAAACCCAAGAAAAACTACACATGATGAAGGGTAAAACCAAATTTTAGGAAAACTTTTCCCTTCCTTAAACTCCATGCAATTTAACATTTCTGTCACTGCCTATTTGTTGATATTTTTCCACTCCTTTTTGAATTTATTATTCTTTCTTTTTTGATTTATGAAGTTAAAGCCCTCCTCATTTTCTCTGGCTTGACATACAAGCATTATTCTCCACTTATAATAAAATCTTGTATTTAACTGTTTAGCCTTCACATATTTCAAGTATAATAAACAGAATGATTGAGTTAGTACTTTTTTTTACTTAATACTACTTTGCCTATATATCTGTATTTCCTGCTGTATTCTAGAATTTGTACATGTATATACTCACTTAAAACCTTTATGATGAAGTTCTGGAGGAAGGGAGGTAGGAAGAAATATTTCAAAATAAGTGATGGCCTTTTGCATTGTTACATCAAAAGGGCACATTAAAGGCCGCCATTCTTCCAGCATCTCAGCTGTTGCATCCACTGGAAAATACCTATAAAAAAGATTTTCATAAATCTGATTCCCAGCTAAAAGCTCCACAACATCAATAGATGACTGACAAAAAAAGGGAAGGAAGGAATGGATTTCATAAGATACATCACACACTACAAATGTCAGGTAAGCCTAGCAGAAACACACATTTTTACAACTCTACATACCCTGACACACTTAGTATAAAGTAAATTTTCTTCTTGTCTATGATACTTAGAAAAATGCTATAGAGTTTATAAAAGTCAATAAAATACAAAGTCATTCAAATCACCTACAAAGTTAAACACGGATGTTCTTGTAATTTTCCTTTCCTATTACACGGAAATGGAAAAAAATCTCAGTCAACAGAATCTAGTCTATGGAAGAAATGCATAATCAGTGAAGTGAGAAAGAGAACATGAATCCCTAGGTACCTCTGGACAAACCATTTACCCTCCTCACGAGACCACCAAGTCCTGCTGTATACAAGAAAGGACTGAGCTAGAAGATGATCAGGTCTTACAGGATCTAACATTCTACAATTTCTATGAAGTGGGCAGGAACATCCCTGGGGTATATAAAAAATTTACAAAATTAAAATCTGAAGCGTGTACACAAACACAAAGTGAAGGCACATGTATAATTTGCCAATTATCCATTAAGGGGTTTAAAATAACAAAAAGCATGTGAGAAATTTTGCTTTGGGTGTGGCCAAAAAGTGAGGAAACCTTTTAAATATAGTTGTATGTTTGGCCTACACATGGTATTATTAATCCTATTACAGCTTTATACATTTGTGTGATTGGAGTCACACTTCATTCCTTTTTGTGAAAAATAAAGTTACATTTCTAGAAACATTTCAGCTGAGCTCACCACACAATTACATATTGGTTCACACTGTACCACAGATTTTCATAGAATGTCTTTTTAAAGAAGCAGGACATAAGCCACCTTCAAAACTCTTTATCCATCAATTCCCTTTCCTAATTTTCAGTCAAGTGTTAGCCTAGTGATCCAAAATAAAAGCTTGGATGTTCTATGAATTACCTAAGAACCTAAAAACCAGTAAAGTACCTCAGTGACGGTCAAGTTTTCAGGGAGGAAACCCAGGCCAGGAAAATAACTGACTAGTACAAAAATGAAACTGCTCCTTGGTGGTTTCTGACTCAAGTTACACCTTAAGCCTCTTAAAAGGAAGACATTTTATATCCTGAAAATACATTTGCCCAAGACTGAATAGTACAGTAGGTCAGTAACAAATACCTGATTTATTAATAACTTTAACTCACATTACAAGCCTAAGATAAACACAGGGATTTCCATTCAAAAGAATTCCCTGCATCCACAGCAGGGTAAGTAGTCTTAGAACAGCCTGATAAACACAAAATGAGAAAAATAGTTCAAGTCCAACGAACTTTTCTTTAATTCATCAGAACTAAATTCTATGCATATTCATCTTTAAACATCAGAATGTCAGATATTTCAAGTCAAATATTCTAATGAAAGAAAACACAGGAAAAAAATGTATGATCACCTTCCTGTTATTACTTGTATTTTAATGCAATACACTTACAACACTCATTTTGGAAAATATTTCCAAATAAGTAACAATACTCTCAAATAATCTTTCAAATAAAGATGATTATACATGGGAGTTCCCTGGTGGTGCAGTGGCTAAGGCTTAGGCGCTGTCAACGCTATAGCCTGGGTTCAATTCCCAGTCAGGGAACTACCCACATATAGTAAAAAAACAAGATGATTACACATAAATTATGGTATTATTACTTTATAATGGATGACTGACACCCACATCACTTAAAAATTTCTAAATTTATAAATGGAAAATGAAAAATTCAGTTCAATAGTTGGAAATACATTGTGCTCAGTGACTAACATCACAATATCAGAAACTATAACCTCTTCAAAGAATACTACTAAAAATAGGCAAAAGCCAGAGAAATAAGAAGCTTTATAAATTGAGGAGCTACTTACGGTCGGCAGCTTTTCACGAGTGTTTTGAGAACATTTTCTACAGAACTGAAGGGGGAAAAAGCCATTTGATAAATTAGGGTGGTATATTTTAAGAATACAATTAACAATTAGTAAATACCTCTAAGATCTCATAAATTTAGATATTATCTGTGTACAAGCAGTAACTAACCTTTTTCTTTCATACAGACAGAACTATATGGATGAACTACCTACATTCCATTTAATCTATTCTTCCCCTTGCCCTCACTTTGCTTCATTCTCTTCTGTAAACTAAAGGGAAGAAAACTAGGAAAAGGAAAAATCATTTTCAAACTTTACAAAGTAGACAGCAATGACCATAATTAAAAATATACATCAAAAAGTATTCTCAGTGGCTTAAAACTTCAAATGCTAATTTTAAATTTTTATATGAAGTGCATTCACATAAAAACGAACAGCAGACAAAATGTGGAGAGTTTCTATCAGCAGCTGCCAAAACTAGTTTTCTATGACCAACGATGAGAATTCTATAATCCTGCAAAGTACTTTATTGCTAGCAAAAATTATTAAAAAAATCAACGGCCATCTTTTTGACCAGCTACTTAAAAAGTTAGTTGATAACATTAAAAGCTACAACTGATTTTCCAGCTTGTAGGTGGCTCAAGTGAATATGGAAAACAACCAATATTTGTATAAAAATTTATAATAAGCATTTGCTTTAATAGCAAACAAAGGTCTATGTGTACCGGTTTAAATGGAATATGTAAAATATTATCTAGATCACAGTCAAAAGAATTTCAATGCAAATCAATAAAACAAAGTTAATTTTGAATTGGAATTTTAAGACAAATGTGTGACTACTTAAAATAGGATGTGCACAAGTAAAAATAAAATAAGTCCCCAAATCTCAAGAAAAAACATCATGTGGGAAAGGGATAACTTTCAGGCAGTGCTTCTACCTGACACTTTCTCATTAAACTTCTTCAAATTCTTACGTCCAGAAGTCTACCCAATTTTGCTTAGAGCTTAAGAATTAATCTTCAAAGAAATTCCAAGGAATAACACCAACCAAATTCAGCAGCAGTAATCAATGTATTACATAACCAAGAGAGAAAACTGTAACTTTATTACTCGAAGCAACAGAAATCCTCTTTAATTTCAAAACTACTCAGAAAACAACTGAAGAAGAAATTGGACTACAACTCGAGATAATGCTAAAATAAAAAAGGCCACCATACGGCCAGAAAGCCATCATGGAGCATTTCCTCTCATTATCCGAGCAATTCTACCTTCTCTCATAAAAAGCTAACCAGTTCAGAAAGAAACACAGATTTTAATTTAGAGAACATCTAAGTTTGCCTAGTAAAAACAGAAAAAGAAGGGGGGGGTGTATTCTAACTACATTGAAAACTCTCTGAAGACCATGAATATGATTGTTTTTACTTCTGAGCATTGCCAAAGGGCTTGTAACAAGGCTATGTATTCATCTATATTTCGTTTGCTTACTTATAACCCTGAAAAAACATTTTCTATCAGGGCAATAAAGAGCACAGATCTTTAGATCTTTTAGTTTGGAACCCCATTTAGAAACAAGTTCTAAAATAGGCAAGATTTAAAAAGCCATCTAATTTCAAACTAAATATCACAAGATCAACTTAAATGCAGATTTTAAAAAGATTATTCTAAAATAGTCAACTTCTTATCAAAAACTATAAGAATAAGATCTATAATTCTATAATACCATTCCTAAAGTTTGTGTTCATATTAACTTTTTATTTATTTCACTGTTTCTTGGCAACTCATTTGAGAGTATAACATAAAACCTGCTATTTTTACCAGTAACTTTTCTATTCCACCAACAAACTTTCATTATGTCAAAAACGGTTCTAGAAAGCAAGTCATA
>PVJL010020450.1:0-12066 GCA_004026885.1 Lyroderma lyra
TGCAACCATTTGTTAATATAAATTTTTTTCTGCTACTTTACTAAATTTATTTATAATTTATTGGTAGAATCTTTGTGGTTCTCTAGGTATCGAATCATATCATCTGGAAATAATGACATTTTACTTCTTTCTTTACCTTTTGGTTGCCTTTTATTTCTTTTTCTTTTCTGATTGCTGTGGCTAGGACCTCTAATACTTTGTTGAATAAAAGTGGTGAAAGTAGGCTTCTTGTCTTGTTCCTAATCTTAAATAGAATGTTTTCACTTTCTCTCACTAGATATGATATTAGTTGTGTGTTTGTCATACATAGCTTTTATTATGTTGAGATATGTTCTCTCTATTCCCACTTTGTTGAGAGCTTTCATAATGGATGGATGCTGGATTTTGTATGATTTTTCTGCATCTATTGACCATAAGATTTTTATTTTTCATTTTGTTTATGTGGCATATCATGTTAATTGACTTGTGGCTATTGAATCAAACTTGCATACCAACAATGAATCTTACTTGATGGTGGTGTATGCTTTTTTTAAATGTATTGCTGAATTCAGTTTGCTAATATTTTGTTAAGGACTTTTGCATTTATGTTCATTAGGGATATCCTCTTACAGTTTTCTTTTATTGTAATGTCTTTGCCTGGTTTTGGAATTAGGGTAATGGTGACTTTGTATAATAAGCTTGGAAGTCTTGAATTTTTAGAATTATTTGAGAAGAATTAGTGTTAATTCTTTTGTGAATGCTTGGTGAAATTTACCTATGAAGCCATTTGGTACAGGACTTGTGTTTGTTGGGAAGTCATTGATTATTGATCTGATTTTGTTAGTAGTAATCAGTCTGTTCAGATTTTCTGTTTCTTGTGGATTCATCCCGGAAGATTGTATGCTTCTAGAAATTTATCCACTTCTTCCAGATTGTCCAATTTCTTGGCGTATAGTTGCTTGTAGTATTTTCTTAAAATTTTTGAATTTCTGTGGTATTCATTGTCATTTCTCTCCTTTCATCTCTGACTTCACTTATTTGGGTCCTCTCTTATTTTTTTCTTGATGAGTCTGGTTAGGTAGGCCTTCATCGCTATGATTTTCCTTTAAGGACTGCTTTTAGTATGTCTCATAGATTTTGGATAATTGTGTTTTTATTTTTATATGTCCCAAGGTATCTTTTGATATTTTTTCCTTGATCTCATTGTTGACCCATTGTTATTTAGTAGCATATTATTTAGTCACCATGTGTTTTTCAGTTCTTTACTTGTAACTGATTTCCATGAAAAGTTTATACCATTGTGATCAGAGAAGACACTTGGTATGGTTTTAATCTTAAATTTATTGAGACTTGTTTTGTGGTCTAACATGTCATCTATCTTGAAACACTTTTCAAAGTGCAGTTGAAAAGAATGTACATTCTGCTGTTTTGGGGTGAAATGCTCTAAAAATATCAATTAAATCTATCTGGTGCAATGTGTCATTTCAGGCTGCTCTTTCCAGGTTGATTTTCTATCTAGAAGATCTGTCCATTTGTGTCAGTGAGGTTTTAAAGTCCACTACTATGATTGTGTTACTGTTGACATTCGCCTTTATGTCAGTCAATATTTGCTTTATGTGTTTAAGTGCTTCTATGTTGGGTGCACAAAAGGTTACCAGAGTGTCCTATCTTTGGATTAATCCCTTTATTATTATTACGTAATATTCTTCTCTGTCTCCAATTATCTCCATTGGCAAGTTTTTTTTTATGTAAGTATTTCTATCCCAGCTTTTTTCTTGTTTCCATTTGCATGAAGTATCTGTTTCTATCTCTTTACTTCCAGTCTATGTGTGTCTTTTGATCTGATGTGGGTGCCTTGTACAGAGCACCCTGGGTCTTTTTATTTTTAACCATTTAGCTACCCTGTGTCTTTTCACTGGAGTATGTAATCCATTTACATTTACACTGATTATTAATAAGATATTGTTATTGCTGTATTATTATTCATATTTTTATGTTCATTTATTTCTGTTTTCTCCCTTCTTTTGCTTAAATAAGTCCTTTTAATAATTCTTGTAATATGGGCTTGGTGTAAATAAATTTCTTTAGGTTTTTCTTGTCTGGGAAAATCTTTATTTTTCCTTCAATTTTAAATGATAGCTTTGCTGGGTGGTGCAGTCCTGGCTGTAGACCCTAGCTTTTCATCACTTTGCATATTTCTTGCTACTTCTTTCTAGCCTGCAAAGTTTCTCTTGAGAAATCAGCTGATAGTCTTTGGGGCTCTCCCTTATAAGTAACTTGCTGCTTTTAGGATTCTCTCTTTGTGTTTAACCTTTGACAATCTAATTATAATGTGTCTTCAGGAGTTCCCTGATGGTGTAGTGGCTTAAGGCTTCGGCGTTGGCACTGTCAGCGCTGTGGCCTGGGTTCAATTCCCAGTCAGGGAGCTACCCACATACCAAAAAAAAAATTGTGTCTTCATGCATTTCTTTTTGGGTTGATCTTTTTTGGGACTTTGTGGACTTCCTTGGCTTGTATTTCTATTTGTTTCACTAGGGAAGGGAAGTTTTCAGTCATTATTTTTTCAAAGAGCTTCTCTATCCCTTATTCCCTCTCATTTTCTTCTGGTATTCATATGATGAGAATGTTGTTGGTGGTGGTATTATTTCAAAGGTTCCTTAAACTATCTTCCTTTTTAAAAAATTTTCTTTGATTTTGTTGTTCTGACTGGGTGTTATCTGCTACCTTGTCTTCTAAATTACTGATTCGATCCTCTGCTTCATCTAATCTGCTCTTAATTCCTTCTAGTGTAGTCTTCATTTCAGTTATTGTAGCTTTTGCTTTTGATTGGTTCTTTTTAAGGTTTCTATGTCCTTCTTTATGTGTATTATCTCATTGTTGATGTTCTCACTATGTTTCTTAAACATTCTTATAACCATTGTTTTAAAATCTGTCTTTGGTAGGTTGATTGCCTCCATTTCATTTAGTTCTGTTTCTGGGGGTTTCTCCTGTTCTTTTATTTGGGAAATGTTTTACTGTTTTCTCATTCTGGCCACCTCTATGTGTTTTCTTTTATGTATTAGGTGGATCTCCTATGTTTCTCAGTCTTTGCTCATTTGCCTAACATAGTATGTGTCCTGTGTGGTCCAATGGCACAGTCTCCCTGATCGTCTGTGCATGTGTTCCAAGAGTGTCCCTCATGTGCTTTGTGTGTATTGTCCTTTTATAGTGGAGCCTTGATTGACTTTGGCATGTCAGTGGGTGGGATGGATACCCAAGGAGACTGACAGTGATTGGCTATGACCACAGTGTGCAAGGTGCTGTGTGGTGGCTGATCTTTCAGAGAGAAATACCCTCATTGGCTCTTGTGCCTGTTGAGCTCACCATTTGGGTTGTCACTTGGGTAGCTAACCAGATGATGTTCTGGTGTGTTCTGAAGCTGGATACCGTGTGTGTTTCTGGTGTTTCTTGGGAGGGGCTCTCATGCAGTCCACTTTCAGCCTTGCCTGTGATCAGTCCAGGTGCCTGGTAAGAGCTACAAGGCTATATGTGGTTGGTTACTGCTTGTTCTAGACCTGGAGTTGTGTGTGATTAGGTAGCCTCCCTGTGAACTAAGGCTGACTGCTATCAGTATTGGACCTGGGTCAGCTTAGCAAAATGTCCAAGGCCCTCTAGGCCTGTTGCTACCTGCCAGATGCCTATAAGGCTTCACTGTTAAAAGAGGCTTTTAGGTCAACCAGCCTGGTTAACCGGGTATGCAGTGGGCCTTTGGCAATGCAGCACTAGCTAGATGGGGTCAGGTCCCAGGGAGTCACAAAGTGTGGCCAGTGGTTTTTACAAGGTTAATGCAAATTCAATTCTTGGGCCAGTGCCTGGGTGTGACCACTTTGCAAATGCCCTGAGAACATCAAACCCAGCCACTGTCACCTCCACAGGTTCCTGAAAGCAGCTTAAAAATGAGGCTGTGGTACAGGTTATGGCTCACATTTTACCACCAAAAGCCATTGACAATTCACTGCTGTAAAAAGCTTCTGTCACTTATGGGTCAGAGTTGCCATCCAGGAGTTGAGAGTGTACCCAGTGATGTGGTACTAACTGTGTAGGGTAGGGACCCATGGCATCCCCAAAGTGGTGCACATGTGCAGATTTTACCAGACCAATGCAGTTTTAGATTTGGCTCTTTGGGGGAGGGTTGAACACAGGAAAGATAGCACCCTGTGCAGGCTACACATGAGGTAGGTTCTATCCAGGGATAATGGCAGCTGTCCCTCAGCCCTAGTCCTAAAGCCACACAATTCAGTCTTGTGGTGCCTCTTGAGTTGCTGCCCCTCCACCAGAGACCAAGTGAGTTTTTCAAGCCAGTGAATCTATGTGCAGGCCCTTTGAGAGGGCATTTGGGTTTTCAGCTGTTTTTAGTCTCATCGAGAAGGACAGACAGAGTTGTTGCTAATTTTTACTGCCAGATGTTGTGGGAACTCCTCTTCCTGGGATAGGACTCCTGGGCTGGGGAGCCTGATGTGGGGCTGGGACCCTTCTGTCTTCCAGGAGGACCTCCTCCACTCAGGTATTCTTCCCAGTGTTCAACCACTATTTGTGGGTTCAGTGTTGGCTTGTTTTTTGTCTCTGAGCCTCCTACCTTCTTTATCTTTACTATAGCAGTTCTGTTCAGCAAATCTTGAGATAATAATTGAGGTTGATTGTTCTATAACCTATTTGTAATTCTAGTGGATCCTGGAAGGCAGTAAGCATAGCATTTACTTAATCCTCCAGTTTGGACTTATTGGGATCATATCACTTTTAGCTTCCATCTTAAAGTCTTACCTTCTCTTTGTCTGTATTATATTTATGTGTTTTGTTTTTTTTGTTTTCCAGTTGACTGTACATTTTTGTATGTTATCCTCTTTTATATATTCTGAAGATTTAGTAAATTACTTCATTTACATTAAAACTTCAATTAATGTTTATGGATTTATTTCAAACTAAAGAAATCAGGTAAATAACACAAGACGATATAATAGTTTTCATGAAGTGACATTTTAAAAGTAGGATTTGGTTTATTTATCATTTCCATTCAATCTAGGCAGTTACTTTTTTTCTGACTATCTGCATTTTCTTCATCAGAAGTCATGGAGTGATTGGGGTTGGGGTAGTGTGACACTGAGTCAGTCTGTCTGAATGGTATTTATTGAATGGTTTTGGGCCACTAGGGGGCAGTGTAAGCTTTATAAGAAATGACTGTTTCTGATGGTCTCAGAGAGTTGAACATTAAGATAGAAGACCAGTGAGCATGTGAGCCAATAAATTATAGATAGCAAAGATGAGAAGAGGGGTAACAGTGTTGGTATAATGTTCATCTCAGTTTTTCAACTCTGCCCTTCTATGTAAACTTCAGGAAGTTTGAGTCCATACTCTATAAACCCACTGTGAGGATGATTCTCTGAGCAGAAGTATAAGAGTAAGAATGTTACTGGTCACTGTGAATATGCAAGGTCAACAGAAAACATCTCCATAACCTGTTCTAAGTTTTTTAATTGTTATGACTAAAATTCCTTTAACCCACTAACTTAAAAATTATGCCAATACCCCAGGTATCCTGCCTTTTCATTGTGTCCTAAAAAGTGGAAGGAAGAAGAATGAAAAGAAGAGAAGAAAACAGAGGGGAAAAATCAGGAAAAAAAAAGTAGAAAGAAAGAGAGAGAATAATATTTAATTTGACCAGCTAAGTGTAGTCAGATCAGAATGACGTATGAAGGTCCACAGGCTTCCCAAGGATTAGACAGAAAAAGGGTAGAGGTGGAAATTAAATCAGAGTGGATATTATACACATATCTCAATTTTTACCACCTAAATTCTGTTGGGATCATTTTCTAGTCAGATGGTGGTTGTAAGTCTTGGTTTATAGAACTCTCCTGATTTCAAGAAAATGTATTATTTCTATGCTATACAACCAATGTTGTCAGATAGTTTTCCTTATCAGAATTTTTGTGTAACTGAATTCTGAAATTCTCTATGAAACTATGCAATTTGGGAAATGGGGTCACACTTCCTAGGACTTTTCAAGGTTCTCTGTTAGCTATTAAGACACCAATTTTTCTAGAAACATTACACACTCTTCCTCACACACAGTATTCAACAAACTTCAGTTACATAAAGTGTTTTAGAAAATAAAACCCTGAGGGTTCCCTGATGGTGTAGTGGCTTAGGGCTTCGGCACTGGTGCTGTCAGTGCTGTGGCCTGGGTTCGATTCCCAGTCAGGGAGCTACCCACATACCAAAAAGCAAAAAAATAAATAAAAATAAAAAATAAAAAAAGAAAATAAAACCCTTATCTCATCATACATTGAAAATATTTCCTTGCACCCACAATTTTGGAGCAATAACTATGCAATCTGATTGGGCCACTGTGGGTGGAAATTTTCTGTTAAGTGAATGACAGAGCTCAGATGTGGTTGGTGCTCAGTGAGTCTGGTGGAAAATATTGACTCTAAGGCAACATTTGTCTGAGCTCAAGACTCTACACTACCTGAACAGTTGTAAAGGCACCCCAGTAACTGGGTGAGGAGTCATGGAGACACACTGGGGAGCTCTGCTGGGTCTTCTGTGTGTCCAGCTTTGCTGTGAGTTGGGGCTGTCTCACATAGGGGCTGGGGAGTGTTCCACAGCTGACAGTGGGAGGAAGGAAAGGATGTGGGACTAGCAGAGCTCCTAGATGGTCTTTCATCTTCATGGGTATTTCTTGGGATATTTTATAGGTTTGGAAACTGCATCATCCCTCACAAATGATCATTTGTGTTTGTTGTCTTCTTTCCAAGCAGGGGTGAGCGGATTGACAGTGGATCAGAGTCCTTCATCCCTGAGCTTCCAGGAGGGAACCAACTCTACTTTGAGGTGCACTTTTTCCACCACCGTGAGAAGTGTGCAGTGGTTTCAACAGAATCCGGGGGGCAGCCTCACCAATCTATTTTTCATGGCTTCAGGGACGAAGGAGAATGGAAGATTCAGCTCTACATTAAATTCTAAGGAACAGTACAGTACTCTGCACATCACGGCCTCCCAACTGGAGGACTCAGCCACCTACCTCTGTGCGGCGGAGGCACAGTGCTCCCAGGTGATCTGCAGCCTGTACCCAAACTGCAGCTGGGCCCGCAGCCCCTCCCCTTCTTTGGGGCAGGCATGTTACCCTCACACTAGTTTTTGTTCATCTTTAGGCTTTCAAATTTGTGTTTTAGTACTTTTTTTCATCCTAAAATTAGATTCTTCAGAACTATTTCACTGGGTTTTTTACCCTTTTTATTTCCAGACATTCCTGGGCATGAAAAAAGATCTAATATGGAACCATTAAAACAACTGATAAAGATGCCAATATCCAGTGCCCTGTTATAGGAGATCCTCTTGTTGGCAGCCCATAAATGACATGCAAATTATTTTGCTGGAAAAGGCTTAGTAATATATTTGGTGGCCCACAAATAGAAAGAGGTGACTCAGTTGATCATTTACTGCAGATGGCTTACTTTCAAGAAGTAAATAGAGCATGAGCGTATTTAATGATTTTTTAACGTTTGTATTAAATGTATTCACTTCTGGAAATAACAAATACAATAAAATAATTTTATTGAGGATCAAGCACTCCATCTAGCTTATTATATATATTATCTACTTTAGTACTGATACAACACTGTAAACTGTGCTCTCCGTTTTTTACACATGAAAAAGCGAGGGTTCTTGAGCATAAGACACTTGCTTGAACTCATGTTATTACTAAATTGGTGAAGCCTGGGTGACATGAGAGCTTAAATTCTGAGCTACCTGCTATAGAATACTCTTTGGAATCACCCGACTTAAATGATTTCTATTAATAATTTGTACAACATGTTTACATATATCACTACTAGAAATGTTCACTTGGGGTTTTTCAAATTAAATTTATTGGGGTAACATTGGTTAATAACATTATATGAGTTTCAGATATACAGTTCTATAATGCATCATCTGTATATTGCATTATATCATTTCTTGGCCTTTTGGCTAAGATCAAGTGTGTATATTGCATTATGTGCTCACCACCAAAAGTCTAGTGTCCTTCTGTTACCATATAGTTTACCCTGTTTACCCTATTTAACCTGCCCTAAACCCTCTTTCTTTCTGGTAACCACCATACTGTTATCTGTGTCTATGAGTTTGTTTGATTGTTCTGTTTGGTCATTTGTTGCTTTATGTTTAATATCCCACATATGAGTGTAATCATATGGTTCTTGTCTTTTTTTTTCTGCCTTATTTTCTTGGCATGATACTATTAAGATCTATATATGTTGATGCAAATGTAATATTTCACATTTTCTTATAGCTGAGTCGTATTCCATTGTGTATATGTACCACGACTTTTTTATCCAGTCATCTGTCAAAGGACATGTAGAGAGGCTGCACCAATTTACATTTCCACAAGCAGTGTATAGGGTTTCATTTAGGTCATGTCTAAATAGCATCTTGCATGGAGAAACTCATGGATAATTCATTCTAATTCATAAAAATTCATTGCTTTTCTTTGCATTTTTGAGTGAATCTATTACTTATAATTTTGTAACATCATTCACAATATGAGAAAAAGAGCAGAAAACTACAAGGACTAGCCTAGAAAAACCTTATCTCATCTGTTGTAGCCAGAGACAAAGACTTCGGGAAACCAAACCTGAAGTTTAAACTTGCATGTGGGATAATTGCAACACAAATATAATTCAAATCTGCACCGCTTTTATGTTAATGTGGGGATATTGCTAGGAAGAACTAGGACCCTGAAAATTAAAATAAAGATAAATTGGCAGATTCCACTGAAGCTGGGAGCAAGGACAGCTTCCTGGGCATGTGACCTGCGCAGTTGCAGAAGGAACCCTGCCCTTGGTTTAATGCTCTGTTATAGCTGTCTTGAAATTCTTAATAATTTTATCTTTTACTTGTATTTTAATGAAAATCCCACAAGCAGATAGAATAAGTGTGTCATAAGAAGAGGTACATGGGGCAGAAGGACATGGGACAAGAACACATACAGGCTTATGTGCACAGTCACAACAGGGAGCGTGTGAGCCAAGCCGTTGTCAGGACACGTGTTGTGCCTGTGCATGCTTTCACTCTGTGAGGCTCTGACAGCAGCAAAAGGTGAAACAAACTTGGTCAGTAAATTATTACAAAATGAAAGTGTGCACATGAACATTTCAATAAAGCAGTTTCTTACAAAACTAAACATACTCTTACTTTAAGATTCAGTAATGGTGTTCCTAGATTTACCCAAAGGAGTTGACAAGTCACACCCACACAAAATCCTGTCACCAGGTGTTAATAGCAACTTTTGTCATAATTGTCAAAACTTGGAGGATACCAAGCTGTTGTTCAGTAGGTGAATGGACAGATAAATAACTGGTGGTACATACACACAATACAATACTATTCCAAGCTGAAAAGAAATGAGCTATCAAGCCAAGGAAAGACATGGAAAAAACAAATACATATTACTAACAGAAAGAAACCAATCTGAAAAGGCTGTATATTGTATGATTTCAACTATGTTACATGTTGGAAAAGGAAAAACTATAGAGACAGGAAAAAAGACCATTGGTAGCCAGCGTCGAGGGAGAGCACAGAAAAATTTTAGATTGGTGAATCTGGTCTCTATCATAATATAATGGTGGCTATATGCCATTATACATTTATGCAGACACACAGAATATACAACACCATGAGCAAATCTTAATGGAAACTATGGGCTTTGGGTGATTATGGTGTGTCAATATTCATTTATCAATTATAAAAAATATACCGCCCTTACGGGAAAGTTCATGTGTAGGGCAGGAGGCATATTGGAAGTTTCTGTACCTTCTTTTTCACTTTCATGTGACCTTAAAATGACTGAAAAAAAAAAGTCTAGAAAAATTAATCTTAGAATTACATGAAACTGATGTGTATGAAGAGTTAAAGCATTTAGAAAAAGTGGTGCCATAAGAATAGTTCCCTAATGATAATCACTTCCACTTTCTTTGAGTAAGAGACCCCAAATTTTCATTTTGCATTAGATGTCAAAAATTATATAGCTGGCGCTGGCTGAATTTTGAACCCCCAAACTAATCTTGCAAGGAGAAATACAGAAGGCAGAATGCAATTAGGTTGTTTTAGAAGGTTGTTACTTTGCACATGAATAAGCTTATCCACCTCCTCTAGGATTTGCTACTGTCACCTTAGAAAGGAAAGGGGACTCAGGCTGAGCCACTTAATTCTACCAGGAAACCAGTTTGTCACTCATTGGCTTCTGTAGGGGTAAGTGAAAGATGGTGGGGCCACTCTCAACACCCAGATGTATTTCTAAAGACTTTCCTAGAAAGAGCAAATATAGTCATTACCCAAGGTGGACGTCTTTGAAGGCTGGATATAAATATATTGTGCATAAATTACATACCATCAGCAAAAATGATAATTGGAATTGGAGGTCTCATGCAGCTGGCAGTCCATGACGACGTTAAAGGTTTTCTAGGCCAAAACTTTGACAATAAGTAAAGCTGTGTTTTATAAGCTAATCGTGGAGCTGGGAATTTTGTCCAAAAGATGGCTATATCTGTAGTATAGTTAATATATGAAACACTGATTTTCATTTGAAAAGTCACATTTACACCATTGTCTTCAGTTCTGTATGTCATACCTCAAAAGGGCAAATACTGACCTAAGTATCAGTCTCCCAAAAGAGGGAACCCTGCCAGGAGAAGGGTTTAAGAAATCTTATCTAATGGAGAATGGGTCAGAGAATGGAAGATCCACAAATCAGAAAGTTTTACATATATAAATCCCACATTTTATATATAAACATACAGAGTCTGGCATAAGCAACACCCTTTTTAAAGTAATTAAAATATTGTTGTTACACAATTACATGCTTATGGTTTTGTAATAAAAGATTTGGTATAGATTACCAGCTCATAAAAGAAAAGAGAGATTAGATTTGTTCTTTGTAACCCCAGAGAACTACCAAGTTCAAATCACAGGAAAGGAGCTCGCTGTTCTGAAAATGAGGCAGTCTTGGTTTCTCAGGGACCATTTCTCATGATCAGTTTTTTAGCACCTGTTTCTATTTGTGTGATTCCCCTGGCAGACACAGGCAACTTTTAGCCTTCCCTAGGGTTATTCTCACAGAAGTAATCATAAAATTCCAAGAAAATAAAATGAATGAGAAAGAGTTTTTAGCAGGAAAGATAGTTTTGAATACTCACAGGACTGGAGGACTTTATCAATGTTGGGAAAAGCACATTGCAGTGGAGTTCAAGAATAAAATGATAGAATACAATAATCTGAGCCTTATTAGTCAAGGAAGTAGGACTAGATGCCAGGAGAGATGGCTTATACATCAGAAAAAATTCCACTAAGGCTATGTGTCAAGTAATTACATTTAGATATGCCATCTGTTTTCATATAAGACAATGAAACCAACTCAGGAATAAACTGACATGAGGTTCTATTTTCTGAATCTACAGGCTGATGCTTTCTCAGAAGCTATACTCTTTCAATACTTTGGAGAATATAAGAAATATAGCATTAAACAGGTGTCTTCAAGCATGTCTTCTCAGATCTCTCATTGCAAATCAATGCAATCTATGGGTCAAATGGTTTCTTAATATTGAAGTATGAATAACTCATGGAAGATATCCCCCTGTCTCTTATGATTGAGATTTAATTCTTGACTTTTTATCACAGTCATTTTAGCTGAGGGAAGAGTTCTAATTTTGACTATTGGTACTGTCAGATCTCTGGGAATATAGCTAGGTCATGGGCAAGACCAGCTTACAGGAGCAAGTGTCTGAGAAAATGTGCACTGGAAATACTGAATGATCTCTATCTTATTCTGATCTTTGACTTAGATGTTGTTTTTAGAAAGAGTTTTCCTCGATAACAGACAGATGAAATAGGTATCGTTAACTGAAAAGGAAAGTGCATTTTTTTTTGTTTGTTTAAAAGAATCATGGAATTTTTCAGATTTCAAATATGTAAATCCAGGTCATTGTTGAGTAAATACAGCTTCTGCCTCTTTCCCACATGTTAATAATGACTCAGTAATGTGCAGAGATACAAATCTTG
>PVJL010020451.1:0-12040 GCA_004026885.1 Lyroderma lyra
TGCTTTCTCACTGTGCTGTTTATATTCTTCACTAACATCTATCCAGAAGGTAATGAGATACTTTCTTTTTGAATCAGGATTTAAAGAATTAGTTGAAAGTTCAATTAATGGCTCTTTTTCATTGCTTTATAGTTTAGCTTCTTTGAAAAATTCATCATTGAAGGGATCTGCAATCCAGTTGTTTTCATTTCCACATTGAGGAAAGTTAAAAGGACACTTTGAGACCTACCCAGTGGCTTGCAATATTCTCTTTCACGTTTTGGAATAGGTGCAAGTCATTCTCAGATACAAAGTTGTATGTTGTTTAAAAAATGTCAGGCTGACCTCTTTATTTTTTAAAAAACTCACTTATTTTAATTTTTCAATTACATTTGACATCCAATATTATATTGGTTTCAAGTGTACAGTGTATTGGTGACACATTTATATAACTTACAGAATCCTCATTTTGATACATCTGGTTCCTATGTGACATCATGCATAGTTATTACAATGATATTCACTATATGCCCTATGCTGCACTTTACATTCTTGTGACTATTTTGTGAGTATAAATTTGTACTTCTTGATTTCTTCCCCTTTTTCACCCACCCCTCCAGCTCTTCTCCAATAACCCCAACATCGTATTGTTTGAAAAAGAGATAGTATTTATTTTTGCAAACATATTTTTCCTCAAACATACAAAAAATGGTAGCCTTAATACAAGGACAAATTAAATCTTCAACTATGATGTGGTGTTTACCATATTTAGGTATGCAGTAAGCAATATAGTATGAAGCCTCAACTGCATTTTCATTGTCTTTCTTTCCTGATGTTGTGTGTAAAGTAACAGTTGGATGATTTTCTAAGTGCCAAAAATAATGTATGTCTTTGTTTTTATACATAGGATGTTTAGTTTCTAAATGTCACATGAGTAGAGAGGGTTTCATGCAACCATTGGATAATGTTTTCCCACATAAAACACACAAAGGCTTAGGACAGTCATTATTCCCTACAACTGAAAACCCATATTAATATTCTCTTCATAGTATTTCCTTTTCTTCCGTGTAGTATCTGAGGCATGCACCTCTTTATTATCTCCTGGTGTGGGTGTACTTGTAGCTGCTGACACATGTTGACAAGTACTTAGTGATGGGCTATAATCTACATTAAGTTTTGTGTTTTTAACCATTTCTTTTTTCAACCACTGATCCATAACTGACATGTTTAAAAGCAACTGATAATAATAACTAAAACTACATTAAACATTAAATTAAAAAACTACTTGAAAAAAATCACATTTAAAGACAACACACTTACTTTGACTCAGTCAATAATGAAACTGATTAATCAGTCTGGCTATAGATATATTTATATGTTTGAGGAAGATCTAGGAACATTACAAATAAATTGTTCTGAAACTGGGCATAATGATTGGTAGAATAGTAGTTTGGGGGAAGAGTTCATAACCACACCCTCACCAATCATCGTTCGCTAATGTGATCTAATTTTGAAGTGTCTCCATTAACTGTGATTCAAACTTAACATTTATTGTTCCATGGCTAATAGTTTGCATTTTTTACTTAACTTGTTTTTTCACCATTACTGATTATTTTCATGTACACCTGAATAACCCAGTATGTACCCCTGGGGGTACCCCTACTACTGCTTGGAAATCAATGACCTAGAGGATATTATGCCAAGTGAAGTAAGTCAGACTGAGAAAGACAAATACCATATGATCTCACTTTTATGTAGAGTCTAAAGAACAAAATAAATGAACAAACAAAACAGAAACATACTCATAGATACAGAGAACAAACTAATGGCTGCTAGATGGGAAGGAGGTTGGGGGAGATAGGTGAGAAAGGTGAAAGGATTAGAAGCACAATTGGTAGTCACAAAATAGTCATGGGGTGTGAAGCACTGTATAGGGATAATAGTCAATAGTTTTGTAAAATCTATGTATGGTGTCAGATGAACACTAGACTTTGGGGGAGAACTTCATAAATTATGTAAACGTCTAACCACTGCACTGAACACCTGTACACTTGAAAATAATATAAAATAATACTGAATGTTAACTGCAATTGAAAAATAAAAAATAATTTAAAACATAAGAAAAAGTGCTATCCAAATATCTATTCATATGTCCATAAGAAAAGGTGCTTTTCCATATTCTTTGATCTTACTTCCTCTGGATGAAGATGACACAACTACCTTGGGAGTCACATAATGAACACAATTCAAACTCTGTCAGCCTGAATACTGGAGTGATTATGTGGAACAGAGAATGCTGACCCCAGCCTTCCCAACACACTGCTCAATTAGAACCACATTGGGCACCTTATTAGCAAGAATAATTTTCTATTATTTTGAGACATTGAAATTTGGGGACTTACTTGTTACAACAACTATTTATCCAAATAGCGTATGTTCTTACACCAAGATCCAGGTTTGGAGTACTAACTCACTTGAGAGAAGAGAAACAAAGCATTGTATTGTATCAAACTTGAAATTAAAATTTTAACAGAATTTATTTTTAAAATACTGGTGGAAAGACAGGCATTAGGAACATAGAGCAAGGACACCCACCCCAGTCTGGGAGCAGCTAGGGACATTTTCCTTTAGGAGATGATTTTGAACTGAGCCTTAAAGACAAGTGGGAGTAGACAGGGTGGGTGTGGTTCATACAGAGGGCAAAAGCTAGAGAGAAGCCTTGGAAATTGGACAGTGTGGTGGTGTTCACAGGACAGAAGGAGTTGGAGGGAGCTCCATTGTGGAGCTGACTAACTCCCCTAACTGGACCACCTAGATTCAAGTGTTTCCTCCATCACCCACTGAGCTCTGTGACCTGGACAAGGAACTGCCTCACCTGTAAAATGGGTGTTGTTTTAGGGGTGTGGTGAGGACTGTTGAGTTGATAGATGTGAAGTACTCAGAACACCACCTGGCACATAGTTGATTCTCAGCCAGTGTTTTCTCCCATGGCTGGAGGGAAACAAGGTGGGCGAGGGAAAGCGATGATGGAGGTTGAGCACTGCCAGCCCTTCTTGCCTGGCAGTGAAACAGAGAAGCAAAGATGAGTCCATTTGGAGGAAGGCCACTCTGGCTCAGTGTGGAGAAGAGATTGAAGAGGATATGTGTGTAAGTGTGGGGACCAGTTAGGAGGCAACTACAGGGGCCCAGGCCTAGTGGCATGTATTGTCCCTCTCAATCCTAAACAACTCTTTCCTTCTCATTCCTTTTCATATTCCTCACCCTCTTCCTGTTAGAGTCAGAGTTAGTCAGAGTTAAGGAATTGCTGAGCACAACCTTAACATCAGGCATGGTGACTGCTGTCAGGATCTCCCAGAAGAGGTGACCTGCAGTGTCTGCCTGGGGCACATGGAGGACCCTGTGATCATCTTCTGTGGCCACAGCTCCTGCCAGGCCTGCATCACCAAGTACTGTGTCACTTTCACAGCCACCTAGAAAGCCATGACTGTCCATTCTGCAAAAATGCATTTCATGAGGGTGCTAGACTGCAGACAGCTTAGTTTCCAGCCTCCTAACTCTGAAGACCAGGAGTGAGATTCCAGCATGACTACTGAACTAAAAATTTTAAATATTGTTTAAAATTAGTGTTACTATGTTAACTTCTCTGCATCAACAGATATGTCTTCCTTCTATTGATGTATTTTTTTCCCTTTTCCATTCTAATAAATAGCCAATGCTTTTGCCTCCCAATTGGAACACTATTTGGGTTTTTGCTGAATCAGTGTTTGCTGAATAGCTTTGTTGAAGCTCAAATAAATATTTGTTGCCTCTCATCTTGGACTTTTATTTTCAAGTTAATATATCTGGTGTCACTGGAACTGGGTGTGATACCTAAAAAACCTCCATGATTTATTTGTTTGTTTATTATTAGTTTCAGGTGTGCAAAGCAACATAGTAATGAGATATTTATACGTCTTCCAAAGTGATAACCCCAACAAGTCTACTATACATCTGAAACAATATATAGCTATTACAATAGCATTGACTATAGTCCTTGTGCTGTACCCTACATCTAGTGACTATATATATATATTTTAATTATAGTTGACTTTCAATATTATGTTAGTTTCAGATGTATCATGCAGTGGTTAGTCATTTATACAATTCATGAAGTGGTCTCCCTGATAAGTCTAGTACCCATTTGACACTATCCATAGATTTGAAAACATTATTGACTATATTCTCCATACTGTATTTCACATCCTTGTGACTATTTTGTGACTACCAATTTGTACTTCCTACTACCTTAATTCTTCTCATCCATCCCCTCAACCTCTTTCCCATCTAACAATCATGCTTGTTCGCTGTATCAATGAGTCTATTTCTGTTTTGTTTGTTTATTCTGTTCTTTAGATTCCACATATAAGTGAGATTATCTAGTATTTGTCTTTCTCAACATGACTTATTTCACTTAGCATAATACCCCTAGGTCAGGGCTGTGTAAAGCATTGATCATGGTCCACCAGTGGAAAGCCAAGCAATTTTGGGGTTACTGCCTGAATAATAAAATAAGTTGCTAGTGGACCATGACAGTTGGAGGAGTAGCCCTTGCCCTAAAAAATTCTGCCTAGGCCTGCTCTAGTTCCATGATGTTGCAAATCATGATTTCATCCTTTTTAATGCAGACTTATACTCCATTGTATAAATGCACCACAATTTCTTTATCTAATTGTCTATTGGTGGGCATTTTGGTAGTTTCCATATCTTTGCTACTATTAAAGACAATGCAGTAAACATAAGGATGCATATACCTTTTCAAATTAGTGTTTTATATTTCTTATATTTCTTTTAAATACCCAAGAGTGGAATTGCTTGGTCATAAGGTAGTTCTACTTTTAATTTTTTGAGGAAATCTTCATACTGCTTTCCATAGCGACTGCACCAAATTGCTATCCCACCACAGTGCACAAAGGTTCCTTTTTCTCCACATTCTCACCAACATTTCTTGTTTGTTGATTTACTGAAGATGGCCATCCTGACTAATGTGAGGTAATATCCCATGGTGGTTTTAATTTGCATTTGTCTGATGATTGTTTTACATGTCTCTTGGCCATTGCATGTCTGTTTTGGAGAAATATTCATTCTGGTACTCTGCCCATATTTTTATCAGTTGTGTGTTTGTTTGTGTGTGTGTGTGTGTGTGTGTGTGTGTGCATGTGCGTGTGTGCATGTTGACTTGTATGAGTTTTTTAAAAACGAATTTTGGATATTAACCCCTTATCAGATGTGTCACTGGTGAATATGAGTATCTTCTCCCATTCTGTAGGATGTTTTGTTGTTTTGTTGAGGGTTTCCTTTGATGCGAAAAAACTTTTTAGTTTTGTAGTCCCATTTGTTTATTCGTTCTATGTTTCTCTTGCCCAAGGAGATATATCAGAAAAAATATTACTAAGAATAATGTCTGAGAGTTTATTTCCTATATTTTCTTCTAGGAGTTTTATGGTTTTTGGATCTTACATTTAAGTCTTTAATCCATTTTGAATTTATCCTTGTATATGTTGTAGGAAGGTGGTCCAGTTTTATTTTTCTGCATATATATCTGTTCGGTTTTGCCAGCACCATTTATCAAATAGACTATCTTTACTGCAACATAAATTCTTGGTTCCTTTGACATAGATAAAATGACCATATAAACACGGATTTATTTCTGGGATCTCTATTCTGTTCTATTGATTATTGTTTTGTTTTTTTCTTAGGATTACCATGGCTATTTGTGGTCTTGGATGGTTCCATACATATTTTAGAATTATGTATTCTGGTTCTGTGAAAATTTCTATTGATATTTTGATAGGGATTGCATTGAATCTATATATTGCTTTGGGTAGTATGGATATTTAATTATTTTAATTCTTCCTCTTCATGAACATGGTATGTTTCCATTTATTTGTATCTTCTTTCATTTCTCTCTTCAATGACTTATAATTTTCTGAGTACAGGTCTTTTACTTTTCTGATTAAGGAAAAGGGTTTTGTAAAATGCAATTTCAAATGGAATTATTTTCTTAATTTTTCTCTGTGATGTTGAAGAGAGAAAAGAAAGAAGATACTACCCAAAGCAATATATAGATGCAATGCGATTCCTATCAAAATATCAATGTGCTTACCTCTATTTTGTTTAGTATTTCTCTGGAGTTTTTTTCCTGTTCTCTCATTTGGGATATATTTCTTTGTTCCCCATTTTGGTTATCTCTCTGTGTTTGTTTTTATGTACAGTAGACTCTCAATTAACTGGCACCCATGAGAATGGTAGATGCTGGAGAACTGGACGTAGACTCTCAGTTAATTGGCACCCATGCTGGATAAATATAGTATTATTTCTTTGATATTTTTGTTTCTGCCAGCTTTTGAGAGTTCTGGTTGCTTGAGTTTTAGTTAAGAGAGAGTATACTACATTAGGTAGATCTGCTATATTTCCCAGTATTGCCAAATGGCTTTATGTAATAAGTGTCCGGTAGGACCCAGTGGCACATTCTCTCTGGTCACCTACACCACATGCTTCAGCAGTGTCTCTTGTGTGGGTTGTGTGCCCCCTCTTTGGTTGTTGTCGGCATATTGGTTGGTGGGAATGACTCTTAGGCTGACTGGCTATGCGGTTTTGCCATGTCCACAGCTTATAAGCTACTGTGCAGAGGGCTTATTTTGTGAGATGAGACTGCGCTTTTGGAGTGCTGCTTTGTAGGGCTAATGGGGTAGTGTTCTGCTGTGATCTGAAGTCAACTTCCAGCTATGCCAATGAATGTCCAGATCAGCTATTGCCTGTGACCAGGGTACTACTTTGTAGGACCTACAAAGCATTCTACAGTTGGTTGCTGCCTGTGTTCGACCTGGAGGCACACAGAAGAGGTTACACTGTGAATGAAGGTCAACTGCCACCACTACTGGGCCTGGGGTAGCTCCACAATTTCAGAATACTCTGAGACTCACTGCTGCCTGATGGCTCCTAAAAAGCTCATTCAGCAATAGAGCCTCATGTGGTACACAAGTTACGTGAGGCAGTGTTGCAGGGAGTCACCAGGGTGGGACCAGTGTTCACCAGGTTAATGTAAATTCTGGTTTGGAGCTAGTGCTGAGCATCGAACTACTCAGCTAAAGTCTCAGAGCACACCAAGGCCAGCTACCGCCCATCTGGGGCCTGTGGATCTCCAAGGGTTTTCCAAAAAAGAGTCCAATGTGGGTGGTGCTGGCTGTTTGCCAAGAAAATGGCTAAGGTGTTTATCAAGTTGAGTGGGCTGAGGTCCCAGTGAGTCACCAGGGTGGAGTGAGCTAGTGGAACAAGTGGAGTTTAGCAGGCCAATGCAGATTCAGATTTAGCTATGTGTGTGTTGGGGGGGATGTGGAGTGTAAGGTGGCTCGACATAGGAAAGGTGGTGCCTGCCTGCTGGCTGGATGAGAGGAAAATTCTACGCAGGGAAAATGGTGACTGTCTTTCCAATTTTCACCTTGGGTGCACCCAACTCAGTGTCTCCCTGTATGTCTCTGATGCCTCCCAAGTCACTGTCTCTTCTCCAGAGCCCCAGGTGAGTGCCTGTGAGCAAGTCTCTGTGTGGGCCCTTTAAGAGGACATCTGGGCTTCCTGCACCCTTCAGTCCCATCTGGATGGTCAGAAACTCCACTGGTTTTTACGTCCAGATGTTGTTGGGACTTTCCTTCCTGGCATTGGTATTTGGGGCTGGAAATCCTGGTGTGGGGTTGTGGTGTCTTCTTTCTCCCAGGGGACAACCTCTGTGGCCAAGATATCTCTCCCAATTCTCAACAGCCAAGTGGGGCCAACCTTTCCAAATCTCTACCCCTCCTACCAGTTTTGATGTGGCTTGTTCTTTATATCCTTAGTTAGAAAACTTCCGTTCAGTTAGACCTCAGATGGTTCTCTCGGTTGATTATTCTATAATTTAGTTGTAATTTTAATTGGTCTTAGGAGGAAAAAGCACAGGTTTTTATTTACCTCACCATCTTGGATGCTTCTTCCTGAAGATTTCTTTTTCTTTGTTGACATTTTGCATAGTAGTTTTATTCATTATTTAGGTGGTATGTTGAAGTGTTCAACTATTATTGTTGTATTGTATTGTATATTTCTCTTTTAATTTCTGTCAGGTTTTTTTTTTCATTTGGTGCCCAGTTATTAGGTGCATATATGTTTATAATTATTTTATCTTTCTGATGGATTGACCATTTTACCATTCTAAAATGTTCTAGTTCATCTTTAGTAGCATTTTAAAAAAGTCTCATTTGTCTAATATTAGTGTAACAACTGCAGATTTCTGATGGTTGCTGTTTGCCTGTGATATCTTTTTCTATCACTTTAATGATAACCTATTCATATTTGAATATTGGATGTGTCTACTATAGACAACATAATTAGATCTTAACTTGTTTTCACTCTAACAATCTGTACTTTGAATGACTTGTTAATTTTTATTTACATTTAATGTTAACATGGATGTATTTGGACTTATGTATTTTATTTTGTTTTTTTTTTATGTTTCTCATGTATCTCCTCCTTCTATTTCTCTTATAATAATTCCTTATTTTTAAATGTAAATTTTCTATTGTAATATTTTAATTCTTTAAGATTTCTTACTCTATTTTTGAGATTGTTTTAGTAGTTGCCCTTGCATTTGCCATTTTTTCTGAAGACATTTACAATTTTATGATTTTTAAAAATATCTTATGTATTATATATATTTGCATAGTATATTTATACCATATCCTGATTATGTCTTATATCTCATCACTCCGATTTTAAAGTTTTCCGAGCCTCTTTTTACTATCCTTTGTTTCTACTGCTCCTCAATCATAGTTTTTTTTTCATTTGTACTTACACATTTATTGCTATGAGCTACTCATTTTTCTTGTGCTATTATTTGTGGGAATTCTTTGACACACAAGTTAAATATAATTTCTCTAGATGTTTTTGTTTCTTTTGGGTCACCCAGGAAAATTATGAATGAAATTCATGGCTTGAAGTTATTTGGGTTTAAGAACTTAGACTACAAATCACAGGCGGGTTAACTATGGTTGCAAATGATAAAGAACAGTTATTTTGTTTCTCTCTCTGCCAAATTTCCTTAGAATACTCCTGTATCAGAAGATAAAACAAATTTTTCTTTTGTTTCACCCTTACTGTAAGGATATATATCTTGGTTCCTCAAAATTTTAGGAAGAGGATGTCTCTTCTGCTCTGACATGAATAAGCTCTGGTCACTATTTTCTGTCTATTATAGATTATGAGCTTAAGAAAATTAAAGCTAAGATTTTTCCAGGTTTGGCAAATGCCCTAACCTCTAGATTATTTCCCACATTTATATTTTTGCCTAAATGATTATTCTCTTGATTGTTTACTATACTTTTAAATACTTTTTATACATTACATATTATTTAGTAGCTTTTTCTACAAGAAGCAACTCTAAAACCTATCTTACTATGTTAATAAAAATGGAATTCTATTTTTTCCTCAATAAGGTTTTATTAGCAATCAACACAGAAATGCAACTCATAAAAGAATATCAATAATGACCATCACACATAAAAATATTTAATCTTGGAAAGAGCAACAAAATGGTGGTATAAGAGGAACCTCTAAAAAAACTTCCCTAGAGGTTACAACTAATAAAACATCTATAACCTCAACTAAGGACTCCCCATGCAATGCACAATCACAGCTAAAACCTGCTCATTACATTAAAGTACCTGCAGGTGGGTAGAGGGTTAAACAAAGAGGAAATAAAAGGGAAAGTGTAGAGACTCAGGTCATGCTCGGGTCCCCACTTGGAACTCTACTGCTGGGGAAGGGTGAAGGAAGAAGGCAGTGGGTGAGTGTTCTGGACCTCACTTGGTCTTTAGGACAGAAAAAAGGAGGCCCAGAGGTGGGGACCTGAGACATTTCAACCAGACCTCACTTTTTCCCCAGGAGGCGCAGACCAGGTTGGTGAGATACAGCTGCCCAACTTCTCTCTGGATGCAAGAGGAGGGGGAGTGAGGGAGGTGGTGAGGAACTGCAGTGTGAACTCACTGTGCTCAGGAAGGAGAAAGAGAGTGGGCTGCCAATGCATTTCTTGGCCCACAACCAATACAGTAAGAGGCCAGTGTACAGGACTGACCCCAAGGCACAGAACAGAGTCCTTGGGGCAAACCAAGAACAGAAAGGCAAAAGCTTATGTACCACTCATGTGACCCCACAGCCCCAGGCAGAAAACAAAGACTCAAACCCTGGTCATCTGTCCTTCCATACCACAGTCTGACCTCACTGTGGCCCAGGAAAAAGGAAAAGAAATGAGGCTGTGGATGCACGTATTGGTCCCAAACCAGCCTGGTCTGAGAGACCAGCGTACAAGAATGACCTCAAGGCTCAGGGTAGATTCCTTGGGGCAAACCAAAAACACCAAGGCATAATTATGCTCTAACTACCTGCTTGACCCTGCAGCCCCAGGAAGAAAACAAAGGCTTAAACTCCTCTCCCCCACAGACTTCTGCCTGCCCAGTATCAGCAACAAATGCCAAAGAAACTGCAGCAGCAAGTGTCAGGTTAAGGAGCAGAATATCTACAAACAGAGAGGCTGCCAGGATGAGAAAGCAGAGAAAGGGAGCTCAAAATAAATCCAAACTACAAATAATCAAAGTAAAAGAGATGAAGACAGTCCTATCAGAAACAGAGCTTAAAACAATGATTATAAATATGTTCAGGGAACTTAATGATAATTTCAACAGAGAGATAGCAAGCATAAAGGAAGACATACAAACCAATATAAAGGGCCAGGCAGAGATAAAGATTACATTAACTGAAATGGAGAATGGAATAAAAGTGACTAAATTAGATGAAGTAGAAGTGCAAAGCAGTGATTTGCAAGAAAATCGAGCAGAAAACACCAAATCAGAGCAACAATTACATCATAGGTCTACCTGAAGGTTCAAAGGAAAAGCAAAAGATCGAGAACGTAGTTGAAGAAAGAATGACTGAAGAATTTCTTATCCTAGCAAAGGAAATATATATACAAGGCCAGGAGACAGAAAGTCCCAAACAAGATGATCCCAAACCAGAACACAGCAAATAAAAGAGGTTTAAGTTTGCCATAATTAAAATGGTGGGACCAAGGCAAGATGGTGACTGGAGAGGAGGTCCCTAAAGCCTCTCCCAGAAAACACAATTGAACGGCCACCCAGGAGCCAAGAAAGGACCCTGAGTGACAAAACAGCAGTTGAGAAATCCACGAATCGCAAGTAAACACCTGAAGGTTGGAGAGAAGAGGGCGAGTGGGGGAGAGGGAAGGGAGCAGAGATGGACTGCAACAGGATATGATCACTGCTGACTATCCAGGAGCAGCACAGGAGTGAGGAATAAAAAAGCCATTAAAGTGGCAGAACCATGGGGGAGCTGGGGTTTAACGGAGTTTGGGAGCCAGCCTCTGTAACTTTTTGAGTGGTAGGAGGGCTGAGCGAGGACGCTAAACTGCAGAGATGACACCTCAGCTCCAGGCCCCATAGAGACCCACAATGCAGGTGCACGGCTCCTACACAGGACTGAAGTTCCTGGTTCCCAGCCCACAGCAAAGGTGACCCGGCTATCTCAGGTCACCAGAGCTTTGGACTTATGGTACATGCACTTCCTTGCGTGCCTCAGGGTTCTAAAAGCAGTGTGAGCCCACAGACAGCTAGATGCTGAATCAGAGTTGGGAAGAAAGAAAGGCGGATTTGATAGCATTTGCCCGAGCAAGCAGAAAAAGCCTTGGGCTACATGACCCAGCTCCCCTAGCATAGAGCAGAAGGCGGAGCTGCCCTCAGAGCACCTTTTGTTAGCCTCTCCCTGGGATCCATGCGCATCCCCTCCAAACGTAGCAGGAGATCAGGAATAAGAAATAAACAACCCCTCTCTCTCCCAAAACTTGACGCCCAGTGCTACCTAGTGTCTGCTCTACAGCAAGACAACACAAAAGTAATAATCTGTACACTGAACATAAAGCCCTCATGTCAAAGAAGAAGAACCCAGCGGACAGGATGAATTCCTTAAAAACCAAAACTCCTCAGAAAGA
>PVJL010020452.1:0-12062 GCA_004026885.1 Lyroderma lyra
CGTCCTGTGGTGTGTTGCAGATTTGGGGGGCCTCGTCCTGTGGTGTGCTGCAGACTTCGGGGGGCCTTTCCTGTGGTGTGCTGCAGACTTGGGGGCCCTTCCTGTGGTGTGCTGCAGATTTGGGGGGCCCTTCCTGTGGTGTGCTGCACACTTGGGGGGCCCCATCCTGTGGTGTGCTGCACAGTTGGGGGGGCTGTCCTGCACGACTGCTGCTTTTAAAGGGCAGCTAAAGCTTGTTTTGTCCCCTTCCTGCTCTTCCGCTCCTTAACCGGCAGGCCGTTCAGTTTTTGGCTGTCTGGTTCCAGAACATTTGGAAGACAGCGGCCTAAGGCAGTGACTCTCACCGTGAGGTCCCTGGCCCAGAGGTGTCAGCATCCCAGGGGGACTTGTTAGAGACGCAGGCTCTCCTTGGTGCCGCTCAGCATCCCCGGGGCGGGGTGGGGAGACCAGACCGCTGCACCCCTCCCCCAGGGGTTCTGATTCAGTAGGCCTGGGGTGGGTCTGAGAATGTGCCTCTTTAACAAGTTTCCGGATGATTCTGAGGCTGCGAGCCCGGGGGCCACCCTGTAAGAAGCATGGTCCCGGAGGACACAGCCTATGACAGCACAGTGAGTGGGGGTCCTCTGTGACCTCATACAAGTCACTCAGGTATCTTCCCATCTTGAGTCACAATTACTTCATGTATGAGCTGGGGGCCCCCCAGCCCCTCCCCGCTATGGCTCAGGTGCTCCTGGCAGGACGCAGAAAGGAGTATGGGGCAAACCTGACAGCCGGAGGAGGGGAGAACCCCCTTTCTGTCATCCCCCATTCTCCCACCAGCGTTCCTACCTGCTTCCTCTGCTAATGTTAAGCCTGAACACCCTAAAAGCTGCGCCAGACTCCAGGAGGCAGGCAGCTGCTCCCCACCAGCCTCGTCCCCTAGAAAAATGAGCCCCGTGTGTGTCCTTCCATCAGGGTGGGGGACACTGAGTGGGAGCCTGACGTGAGCCCCGCAGCCTGAGTGTTGGAGTCGGCGTGAAGATGGTGTGTGCTCCCCGGCACGTCCCCCCAGCTGGGCGGGGCAGCGTGACTTCACGGCACATTCCTGACTCATCCAAAAAGTGACACAATTCGGGGTGATTAGAGGGAACCCACACGTCTGATGAGCATGTAATTATTGGTGCTCCGTGACCCAGGCCTGGTGCTCAGATGCCAGGAGACGCATGCTTCTGCAGTGTTCCATGACAGCCCGACTTCATGTGATGAGTAAAAAAATAAGGAAAAGAAGATGGAAACATCTGTTAACAAACATCTGGATTTCGCCGCCAACCACGAAAGGCCATTCCTCAGTCAGCACGCTGGCGAGGGCCAGGGAGGGGGTGTTTATAATCAACTGCAACGGCGAAATGGGGGGAAAGGCCCCACACACCCAGCTTCCCGTCTGCAAACCGCTCAGGACAGCGGAGCACCGGGCTCAGCCCTGGGTCCAAGCCACAGAAAGCAGTGACACCTGCGAAGTCGGCCCCTGCCTGCAGCCGGCAACATCCCAGCCTCCGGGCTGCGGCAGGCGATTCCTCAGAAACGCCATTCAACAAGAGGACCTGCCGGAATTCCAGCAGGACCACAAGCACGCACGCACACACATACACGTGTATGCACACACACACACACGCACTGCACTGATGCACACATACGCACTGCACTGACACGCACACACGTGCTGCACTGACGCGCACACACGTGCTGCACTGACGCGCACACACGCACTGCACTTAGACACTTACACGTGCACACATGTGCACGCACACACGTACTGCACTGACACGCGCGCATTGCACTGACACACACACGCACACTGCACTTACACGCACACACGCACTGCACTTAGACACTTACACGTGCACACGTGTGCACGCACACACGTACTGCACTGACACACGCGCACACACTGAACTGATGCGCACACACACACTGCACTTAGACACACGGGCACACATGTGCACGCACACATGTACTGCACTGACACACACGCGCACACTGCACTGCCACATGCGCGCACTGCACTGCCACACACACACACACACACACACACACACACTGCACTGACACACACACACATGTGCACACACACGCACTGCATACACGCACTGCATATACGCACAGCTGTATGAACAGAATCGTGCACACAAGACCAGGAGCATCTGTGCGTGTGCACGTGTGCACACCACAGAAATGTCCACATAAAAGTTCATGTTTGTAGCCGACTTCCTTCGCCTTCTCATGCTGTTCAGATCGATCCCCACTCCATTATCAGGAAATCTGCCTCCAGGCTCTGCCCTCCTCATGAGTGACTGACGTGACTTTGGGGGCGTGCTCCTGGGCGCCCGGCCCCAGGGGCAAGGAGGCAGGGAGGGGACCTGGGCAGCTGAATGTGCACCACGCGCCTCTGTCCCAGCCCTCACCGGCTGTCCTGCGGGTGCCCAGACGGCGCGTCACGGTCCCTTTCTCTGCCCGTCGTGCGTGGGGGACAGAGCTTCTCCCTCCACCCCCCTGGGGCTCTGGGATCTTCGTGTAACAGTCGTAACACGCAGAGGAGAGGGGCCTGCGGCTCTCAGAAGTGACACTGCCCAGAAAACACCTGCTGGGCCCAGGGCAGGCGGCAGCCCCGCCTGACCTGTCACTGAACTCAGAGGCGATGGGAGCCACGTGTGTCCCTGCCCCCATCGTGCGGCTTGTGTTTGGGGCTCCTACTTCGTGGGTTTTTATTTCATGTCATAGTCGTCACACGTGGGGTTATTTACGGGGCCTCATTGAGAAGGGACCTTTCAGCCTCTGCGGCCTGTCCCAGTGGGCGGCCCTGCCGACATCCACCTCAGGGACCCCAGTTCCTTCTCCAGAGGACGCACTTGCAGGGACATCAGCCTGCACCTCCCTGGGCGTGCGCTATGTTTCTCTCCCCTCGGCCGAGGAGGCCGGTCAGAGTCGGGCTCCTTTCCCTTCTGCTTAAATGCTGTAGCCGTCACTCTGCTGAGAGAGGTGACACAGGGAGCAGGAGGGCGAGGGGGGCGCCCGAGGCCCTGAGAACTGGAGTCCCGGGCGGGAGCAGGACCCCCACCTGCTCCTCTGCTCCTCGGCGCTGGGGACGCTGCCCGCATCAGGCACTCAGTGCTGCCCGTGAATAAGGGACTTCGCTGGGGTAGCCGAAGGGCCACGGCACGACCCAGAGGACCCCCCCGGGACGCTCACCCTGCTGGAAGGCGGCTGGTGGGGGGTCGAAAGCCCAACAAGAGTCCCGATCCGACCAAAGGAGCAGGAGGCTGCGCCCGCTTCGGCACTCAGAGGCGGCCGGGCCCATTCACTCTGCGGCGGGGCCGTCGCCGTGTTTCTCCAGCCGTTCCAAGCGCACGTGAAGGTGCGCGGCTTCGCTGACCTCTCACGTCCTAGCAAACCCCGGAGGGAGGGAGGGGGAGGGGACAAGGCCCGGCGGGCCTCGGGCACCAACCGCCCGGGCGGCGCCCTGACTCACTACGGCGCGTCCTTCCCGGCCCGGCCAGCCCCTCGTTCAGTGGGGCCCCGGCGGCGGCAGCGTCCCCGAGCCCGGGAGGCAGGAAGCAGGACGGCTTCTCGGGCCAACCCCCGCTGGACCGGGGATGCCCACTGCTTTCCTGGGGTCCTCCACGGGCCCCCGTGTCACCTGGGTCCCCCGCACACCTCCCCTAACAGTCCGTCCGGTGTCCGCCCCTCCCCCCAGCCCCAGCAGACAGCTGAGGGAGCGGAGGCTCCGGAAGGTTGAGGAACAGCCGGAAGTCACGCACAGGAGAAGGGAGAGAGGGAGGGGACACAGCGTGACCCTCCCCAGCTGCTGGGGGGACACCCTGCCACAGCGCTGCTGCCCTCGGAAGGGCGTGGACCAGACCCTGCCCCGCGGACGTGGCCAGCAGGTGGTCACGGGAAACGTGGGGGGACATGTGTGGTGGAAGTTTCCTTGGGAAACGGAGGCCCAGAAACGTCAGGTCACACCCCCAAGGGGTGCAAAGAGCTGGTTCAGAGGGGCCACTCGGACGGAGGATCCGAGTCCGTGGGGCTCCCTGCTCAGGGCCCTGAGCCCAGTGCACCCCTGCGAGTCCCCGGGATGGGGCCCGGTGGGTAGCACAGCTGCACCCCTGCGAGCCCCCGGGATGGGGCCCGGTGGGTAGCACAGCCGCACCCCTGCGAGCCCCCCGGGGTGGGGCCCGGTGGGTAGCACAGCCGCACCCCTGCGAGTCCCCGGGGTGGGGCCCGGTGGGTAGCACAGCCGCACCCCTGCGAGCCCCCGGGATGGGACCCGGTGGGTAGCACAGCCGCACCCCTGCGAGCCCCCGGAGTGGGGCCCGGTGGGTAGCACAGCCGCACCCCTGCACTTGCAGTTACCTGCAGCTGGCCAGCGTGAGCGGGCTGGAGAGAAAACGCCCACGTGCCCACGGAGCGCCCTCAGGAGGCCCTGCCTTCCAGCAGCTTCCAAATGAGCTCCAGTGACCCTCCTCAAAGCACCAGGAAAACGACGGCCACCAATCGTGTCTGCCAGCTCCCCTCGCCCACCCGCGCGCCGCCCTCTCCCGTCCCCCTCCCACCGAACGTCTCAGCATGCTGTCCTCACGGTGTCCCGTCCCCATGGTGTCCCGTCCCCACGGCGTCCCGTCCCCACAGCGTCCCGTCCCCACCACGTCCCGTCCCCACCGTGTCCCGTCCTCACCGTCCCCTCCATCCATGCTCCACGCCCTGCCACCTGGCTTCTGTCCTCACCACTCCGCCAAAAGGCTCTCACCAAGGTCACCAGGACCTCCTGACGGCGGGACGCCGAGGCCACGGGCAGCTGCCTGTCCTCGGACCC
Organism: Lyroderma lyra; assembly: GCA_004026885.1. NCBI lineage: Eukaryota > Metazoa > Chordata > Mammalia > Chiroptera > Megadermatidae > Lyroderma > Lyroderma lyra. Next base: position 4,850 of record PVJL010020452.1, read on the forward strand.
TACCTGACCACCCAGCTTCTCCTGCGGGGTTTCATGACATGACACTGCTGACTGGACCCTGATGGCTCTACGTGCCGGCGTCCCTCTGTACAGACCGAAGATCCAAGAGGACACAGCTCTGTTTCTGGGAATGCGGGGAATCGGTCACTTGGCTGATCCTGTGACAGCGGCACCTGGTCCACGTGTGCAGCAGCAGTAAGGCCCCCTCTGCGCGCCCCTCTGCCGAAGGGTCCCTGGGTCTCCTGTGGCACGTCCCGCCAGGTCCCACGGAAAGGTGGGTACTGACTACGGTCAACGGGGACCAACACGGGGGCCAATGACACGTCCATGATGCAAAGTCTCCTCACTCAGTGATGAGGGCTCCTCACAAAGGCCCGCCGTGTTGCTGAGTTCGTGCTGAACGTTCCGGAAACTCCGCCCCGTGCATGTGACAGCTGGTGTTACCGTAAATGGTACCTTCCCGCTAAGCACGCGTTCTGTGCTGGCATGCACACGGCAACTGGCTTGTACACTGACCTCCACCGGCCACCGCGCCCGGCGCTCCAGCGGCCGGAAGATCCCCCGTGGAGTCTCTAGAGTTTTCTACGCAAACGGCCACGCCATCTGAAAAGAACAGTCTTGCCTTCCTGCCCCTTCTGGGACGACGGACGAGGGGACCCCCTTCTCTGCGTCCCACGAGGGCGGTCCGGCCGCGGGTACAATCTGCGCTCTGAGGCCGTGACGTCCGCTGCCCCACGCCCGGCGCGGGGAGCACGGAACCGGAGGGGGACGGTGGGGGTTAAGGAAACACTGACACACGCGCAGACGTGACAGGCAGCCGGGGCCGGGGGTTCCCTGGGCTCCAACGGAGACACAGAGGCCCTTCGGTCTGCACGGGGCTCATTTTATGTCCCCAAACAACAGGGGGTGTCACTTCTTCATTGCAAAATAGTGTTGCCGACCGCCGTCCTTTCGTCCTGCTCACGATTCCTCTGCCTCGCAGGCCATGTTGCTTTCCTACGTCCCCCCGGCCAGCCAGAAGCCACGTCCTACATGGTGTCCTTGGTCACCGAGTTGCGGGCAGCCCCGCAGGACCCCCGAGCCTCGGACTCCAAGCGCACGGGCCGCCTGGCTAAACCCACTTTCTCTCAGTGGTCCTGGCCTCTGGCTCAAGCGCTGCCCACAGTCCACGATTCCTGCTCCTCCCGTGCGATCTTCTCTTCCTCTCTGGAAACTTCTAGAACGTTCTCTCGGTCATTCTTCAGTTTCGCTGTAAGTGTGTAGGTTTCATTTCACCCCCTTAACTCTCCTCTTTGACACCCTAAGACCCTTTAACCTGGGGCCCTGGGGCCTTTTCTGCTTTTGAATGGCAGACGGTGTACTCCCACAGTGGCTCGACACGCGCCCCGGCGTACTGCCCTTCCCTGCCCGTGGGGCTCCTGTCCCTCAGCGTTGGCTCCTCAGCTTCCCCCCTCCTGTGTGGTGCCCGCTTGCTACGCTTTCTTTGGGCTCCCCTGCCTTTTCCGGGGCGCATGTGTCAGGCATTCGTCCACCCCTCGACTGTACGTGTCCCCGAGTTTGTCCCACACGATGTGTCCTCCTTTCGATGATGACGTCCGAGCACCTAATGCCTCCGCGCGTCCGCTCGGTGTCGCTTCCCATTGTTTATGACACTTCCTGTCCCGTTCTGCGCGTTTATTCCGCTGATTTTACAGACTGGCCTCTGCCCCGCACTTCTGATGGCATCTGGAATGATCTGTAACCCTTCGTTTTCTTTGGTCGTGCTGCTCCCGTGCCTGTGCTTGCCCTGCGGGGCATCGGGAGGAAGGCCGGCCGGGCCCAGGAGCTCGGGCCATGCTCCGTCCACCTGCACGCCACCCGGTCCCTCCCCGGCCCGCAGGGAAGCGGCGCCAGGACGGGGCAGCCCCAGCTCGCACCGTGTCCAAGGTCCGCGGCCCACGCCCAGGGTGTTCGGTGTCCCGGATGTGTGTAGGGCAGGCTGTGCCTGTCCCAAGGCATCGGCGACAGGGGCTGGGACAAGCTGGAGCAGACCCCCACGGTCCTCTTCGTGCCGTGTCCCCCCAGCGGGGCCCGGCCCCCTCCCGCCCCCCAGCCTCCGGCTCATCCTTCTACGGGCTCCACGGTGCTGCCTTTCCGCTCTTGCTGCCTCATTTCCTCCAGAGGAAATCCTACCGGCTGGTGAGACGCACACGACGATGGAGAAGAGGGGCCCGCATGATGGAGCAGTCGGAAGACAACAGAAATGACCAGAAACGACGGCAGCGACGCAGACAGCCAATTCTGAGCAGGGGACAGTCCCGTGGCGGCTTCTGCTTGGGTCCTGTGGGGACAGGAGTCCCCCAGGACGCCTCTGTTCTGGACGTGCGGCCGCTCGGGCAGAGGAACTTGCCCCTCCCCACGCACAGGGGTTAATTTCCACATTGCATTAATTGTCACTATAATTGTGTTTAGTGACATAAGACTGAAAGTAGCTTGACATGCTCTGAATTTCTGCAAGGTACCCCTGGCCCTTTGAAAGTACAATGAAAGGCCATAAATTAGCTCATTAAGTACTGCAGTCCGGCCACGGCTGGCCTCGCCTCTCCGTGTCCCCACATGGGACCATTCTGCTGCAGGGATCCCACCGTCTCACCCTCCTGCACGGCTTAAAACGGGACCCCGTGACGCACACGGCGTCGTTTTCAGGTGCTGGAAACGCAGGGCAGGAAAGCAGCGCTGGTGGGGAGAGGGGAAGGGCCCTCTTTGGAGCAGACTCTCCCCAGTGACAGCGTGACACCAACAGGGACGGCCAGAGGCATCTGGCTGTGACCACACATGCACCATCGCCCAGGACACACGGAGCGCTTCGGGGCGATGTGTTTGCAGAGCGGGCTGAGCTCCGTGCCCAGGCACCCGGCACGGCTCCTCCTGACTCCCCGGGGCAAGCGTCTCCCCTCTGCTCGGGAGGCTCAGCCCCTCCTCTCTGCTTGAATAGAAGCCAAGGGGCCCCTGGGGGCCGCAGAGCAAGGGGGGACCCTCCCGCGTCTCGGGGTCCTGCTGGCTGGACCAGCACGGGCTCCTGGACCACTGATTTCCACGCTCGACAGAAGCTCAAAAGCTGAATGCACCGAGTCTGCTGATGGGTTATTTTTAAATCATGTTTCTTGTACGTGTGAGGAAAATTCCAGCGCTGCGCCGAGCCTGACAGGAGGGGGGACGCGGTTACATAACTGGGAGCCCGCGGCTCCCCGCCGTCGCGCATCCTGGCCGGCTCCGGGCTCCAGATGTTACCGAGTCTTTGTCAAGTCCTCCCGCCCCACACTGGAGCGTGAACTTGGGGACACAGCTGTGGGGCGTGCACCCCAAGAGAGCTCTAAACTCAAGCGTTCTCAGTTCCTGACTTTCTGCAAGAACTTGAGTGAGACGCCCGTCTGGTCTGCTGTCCAGACGTCCCTGTCTGTACACTTTTGCTAGTTTCGTGCCACCGTAAAAAGACAAACTCTAGGGGTAGTTGGAACAGCCATCCGGAAAGTGCCGCATTATGTCCTGAAATGTGATCAGAGACGAGCTGCTTGGGAATCAGCAAAAAGTCAGTTGTCCCCTGCCAGGTAGAAAGTGCCAGAAGGGCAGCTGAGCCCACCTCAGCGGAGTCCCCGGGCTGGGCACCCTCTCATACCAGGTCCCCCCTCCTGCCTCACTCTGCTCCCCCTGGCTGAGGGGCCCCTCGGCTACTTGCATGAGAAGCTATTTTGTCAAGGGTACAGTGACATCTTGGGAGCAGATGTCCCCACCATGACGCTCCTGCTCTGGACCAGCCGCACCTCGGCCCCAGACTCTTCCACACCCGCCGGGTAGCTGCTGCTTCAGCATACACCTGTGCACGTAACACAAAAACACGAGTGCAAACAGGCTCTAAATACACGTAGTGGGGCAGGCTGCGTGCGTGTGCGTGTCGGCGTGCGTGTGCGTCGGCGTGCGTGTGCGTGTCGGTGTGCGTGTGCGTCGGCGTGCCTGTGCATGTGCGCATGCATGTGCCTCTAAACCCCTGCGAGCGGGCCAAATGCAGACAGAACACTGGCCGGGTGCAGGCGGAGAGCTGCACTCAGGTGCCTCTCGGACTACGCGAGGTCGTGGAACTCCGCACCTTAAATCGGACGGGAAGTACGCGGGTGCGCAAAGAAGGAAGTGCTTGCAGGGACGTTCCGAAAGGCGCCTGTTGCGCTACCTCGGCGGCGTTCGCTTTTAGCTCGCCATTTTCCAGCTCGGTGAAAGCGTTTAGCAATCATTGCCTTTAAAAAATGCTAAACTGAGGGGCTTCTCCTTCCGTATTCTGGTAGCTTCCATCTGCCAGAGTCCGGACGAGCTACAGTGTGCTTCCGTGTACAAGACGATTCTTTCGTCTAAAATCGTTAGACCAAACACTGGGGGCGTCTTGTACACGGAGAACTACGGTGTTTTTTTCCTTCCATCCAGGGTTTCAGGACAGAGAGGAAAAGCTCTGAGCTTGAACCACCTTCTAGTCCCCGGAACCCCACAAGACGCCTCACTCTGTTTGGATGACCTGTCCCCCCATTTACGTAAGTCCTTCCCTTCCAGCTCAGAATCCTCAAATTCCTGCTTCTTCCGTGAAACGGTCTTTGACCACTGGTCACACACTGATTCCGCCTTGGCCGTCCAGTCCCGCCCCTGGTCCCCCCTCCTTTCGAAGGCTCAAGGGGGATGCAGGGACCAGGAAGAACGTGCCCGTGCCTCCTGTCCCCAAGCACCCAGCGGGCTCTCTCAGAGCCGCCAGGAAACACCCAGGCCGACTGGCACGGAGCAGCCCCACTCCTGCCCTGCACGCCCACCCCTGCCCAGAGCCCCGGAAGGTGCCGGAAACGGGCTGGCACAACCGTCAGTGCGTCGTGTTGTCCTCCCAACGACGTTATTTTCTGGGTGAGGAAACTGAGGTTCCGAAGGGTTGGGGAGATTACTCCCACTTACCCCAAATTCACTCCTAACGATGACCCTGTGAAGCTAATGCCAAGAGGGGCGGCCGGCCCGGCTGACCGCCAGGCTTTGCAAAGGAAAATGCTGGATGCCCAGTTACATGGGAGTTGCAACCGAATAAACAAAAAGCAGGTACTTTCTAGCACGGGTACATCCCGAATACTGCACCGCATTTGTTGTGTGTACCCCAAATCCAGCGGGGCACCCTGCACGTCGGCTGGCAGCCTACCTGCCCTGACTGTCCCTGTACCCCCACCCGAGTCCCAAGGGGTGCGGTTCTGCTGAAGGCGAGGAGCTGAGCAGGCAGGACAAGTGCAGTTGACGGAGAGGGGACACCAGCCCCTCCCTCCAGGCCGCTCAGATGGCCGGGGCTGGGCTCGGGCCGCGGGGTCCGAGCAGTGATGGCACCGGGCTCTCGGGCGGGAAGGCCATTTCATTTAGCTACTTCCTGTTGGCAGGCCGTGTGCCGGCCACTGGGTGTGTGACCCCTTCATCTCAATGCACCATAACTAATGACGTGTTTTAAGCACGCTGAGCCGAAGCAGCTCGGTAGGAAGGACGCCAGACGTTCCTAAGGGGCGTGCTGGCGCACCGTCCAGAGCCCTGAGCACTCAGGAGGCGTGAAAACGGCCCGACCGAAGCAAAACAGGGTGACGGCAGGGAGCTGGGGAGCTGGGAGACCGGCCGGCCGGCCTCAGGTGGGGACGTCAGTCAGGCCGCCCGTCGGGCGCCTGCTGGCACTCGTCGTGCGTCACGCCCTGCAAGGGTGCCGGTGCCAGACAGGGGCGTGCGAAGTCCTCGATTCTGCGTCCCCAGGGGACCGAAATCCACACAGCCAGCTGCAGTGCCGACGGGATGGGGATCCCGGCTGGGACCCCAAAACCCCGACAACAAAATCAAGCCATCACAAAGGAGGGAGGAAGGACCCGGGCGATCTCTGTTCGTTGATGGGGTCACCGGTGGCGGCACTTGAGGGCACATGAAGCTGGATCAGCCCCCTCGGAGCACCGTGGTGGCAACTCAGAAGCGTAATCACAAATTTTAATTGTGAAAAATTGCTCTGGATCAAATTTCTTGATTTTTTTTTTAAAAGAAACAAATTATGTGGGAGGGAGGGAGGAGGGACATGAGTTTTCAATTGGCTGTGATATCGGGGTGCGACTGTAAACCCACGTGTGTACTGTGTATTGGGAGCAATCACGGGGCGCCGGCAGCCTGGCAGCCACAATGTCACCCGCGGGCACCAGGGGACACGCCTCCAGCGGAGGGAAGGAGGGGGCAAAAGGGACGCGCCCTCCACACGCTGGAACAGGCCCACGCTGGGCCCCTCGGGTTTGGGAGACGCGTGTCCTCAGGGGGCCGTTGCTCTGACCCAACACCGTCCCCTCGTCCCCTCTCATTCAGATGTCCCCTGGGGACGGCGACCATCCCCTCCATGGGTTCCCACGCCCCACCTCCCCTCCGCCACCCACTTTCTGTCCCCGTGACACCGGTCAGCGGCTCAGACAACAAATGGCTCTGTTCAGTCACTGACTTTCTCTCCGCCTCCCCCCCCCCCGCCCCTCCGAGGTAGCAGCAACCCCGTGCAGAGTCAGGCGGACCCCCAACGCCTCAAACCGCTGGCCACCCGGACCCATCCCCGTGCCCCAGCGGAGGTCCCCGCCCCTCCCCGCGCAGCCCGCCTTTCTCATCCTGACTCACGGCCGGTCTCTGGGCCCGGGCCGCGTGGCTCGCGGACGGGCGAGTGTGGGCCGTGGGGCGGCCCCCTCCCTCATGCAGGGAGGGGGCCGGGAAGTGGAGGTGCGGCCGGTCCTGGCTCTTTCATCTTGATTTAGTCATTTTTACACGGCTCGCAAGGCACATGCAGATTTCTGTTGCTTTATTTGTTCATTAAAACTTCAATAAAGACGTTATAAAAACGTCCTGTTTTGGTGGTTGACGGCCGTTTCCGCGACCCCGGGCGGGCGTGCAGGCTCTCCTGTGAGGCGCCCCGCATCTCTGCCTCGGCCCGTGTCCCCAGCCAAGGGCACGGTCACCGCGTCACCGAAGGGCAAACGCCGCTGCTGACAGGTGTCCACCCCCTGCCCGCGCTCCTTCGCCACAGCAGATGACACAGGCCACAGAGCTCAATCCTGCCACACGCTGGGGTTCCCCGGGGGCGCTGCGGGGAGGGGCGCTGTGGGGCGGGGCATGGGGCGGGGCGCTGCGGGGTGGAGTGGGGCACGGGGGCGGGGCACTGTGGGGC
>PVJL010020453.1:0-12066 GCA_004026885.1 Lyroderma lyra
GAAGTCAGTGAACAGTGTTTAAAGCATTAGTTAGTAAATATTTTACCCTTTCTCTCATTATGTCTAATTTCATGTCAATTAATAATTAACAGATAAGCAGCCATAGACAGTATTTCCATAAATTAGTGTGATGATATTTCAATAAAACTTTACCTACTTGAGGAGGCCACACGCCATCATGGAACATTATATGTGTAACCAGAGAGAAGGCGCAGACTAACATCTGTATCAGAGATGCTCAAGTGGAGACAGTGGGATTCAGATTCTATAAGAGATGAGACCCAGAGACTTCCTTCAGGTGACACCTGGGATCATGCTTATTTGAAGAAGACCAGTGATTACCACGATTTATGTGACACAATTACACACACCCACTATGAAATGCATTATTAGATGACACATACAGCAGTTACTTCATGTGCTCTGATCAATGGTCCAAACTAATGTAAGAATATTTTAATCTGAGATTTGAACTATGCCTTTGAAACTTGTGTCAGGTTTCCCACTGATCAGTGAATTGCAGAGCTAGTACAAATTAGCTCAACTGATAAAAACAGACTTAGTCTGTTAACTTGATATACTAAACATTTAAAAAGTGATCAGAGGAGAGGAACATTTTATATGTGTAAGTAACTAAGGATTATTGTGGCTTCCATCAGCATTTTACTCTGGGAGTGTGTACTGCCTATTAGAGTACAAGTGTACGGTCCATTCCTTTCCTGAGATGTGCTTTGTTATTTTAAATAGAACTCAAGAATCAATACTGAAGAACTATCTGTATTTTCTTCCGAATTCTCTATTACGTGAAGTTGAACAATAAAAATGAATTACAAAAAATACAAAAAAGGAGTTAGAAGAAACTCAACATGATAAGGTACTTAAATCTTTAAATTATTTGGAAATCCATGAAGAGCTGAATTGAGCTGAGTTCTTTGTGACCAGAATCACTACAGATGTTTGGCAGGAGTTGAGTTCAGCTTTCGTATGGTTAGGCCATTGCTGTAAGCTTTTGGGCATGCCTGTGGATTTGGAATGTATGGTGTGTGGGGCTCAGAACTCTGAGACTTCTCAGGGTTCATCTGAAAGCACAAACAAAAAATATACCTTTCATTGGGAACAGTACTTTCCAGTAGGAAGATAATCTGAGCCACATACACAATCTAAAATTTTCTGGTAGTCACATTGAAAACAGTAAAAAGAAACAGGTAAAGTTAATAGTGGTTAACCTATTGTAGTCCAAGTTTTATTTTCTCATGTAATTCGTACAAACAATAATGATTTACTTTGCATTCTTTTCATATAAAATCTTTGGAACCCACTGTTTATTTTACAGTTACAGCAAATCTCAATTTGGACTAGCCACATTTTGAGTGCCAAGTAGGCACATGTTGCCAGTAGCTTCTAAATGGGTGGGACAGCACAGTTCCAGATTTATTGGGTGACATTCAAAGTTTTACTTATTGGTTTGCCCTGTACAGAAATGAGGTCAACTATACAAAAGGCACATGAGTGAATCTGTGCTTGATGTAAGACTATTACACACATTGCAGAGCAGTGTGTGCAGTAGAAAATGATTATTGTTCACCCCCATCCCAAATAAGTTCTGCTTGTCTTTACACAGTTCACCATTGTTTTGGCTTGGTGTTTCTCCTCTGAAAACTTTTCTATGACTGAGAAGTGTCTTTCTATTAATTAGGTAAGGCTGCTAAAGTGAATTTGCTGGTCTGAGTGTTTAATTGTAGGAGTGTTCGAGAAAATTGTATCACAATTAAAATGTTTCGTATTTATAACTGTCAATTGACCCTATTGTGGTTATGCTCAATATTTGAGCATATTTGTCATGGATAACTTTCAATCCTGAGAGAGCTGCAATGTATGTCATTTGCTGTTTTGTAGCGTCAGTTCATACTAGACATCAAAGCATTGAAGGCTGAACTGGACCAGATATGACTAAGAGATATTTCTCTTCACCACAGGTAGGATACTCACCAGTTATGAATCCATCTCGGTGCCTGTCATGTATGAACAAAGGCATGCTTATGGCCCTGTGGGCAGTGTCACTGGATATAGCTAATGGTCCAGCATCAATGAGCTTGTACCTTAGCAGCAGGCAAGAGAGTAGAGTACATCCTCACTCCACAGGTCAGGTTTTGGGACCCCAGTGAGTGCGACTCATGGCAGTGACAAAATGCAGAATACGGGATGAGGTTTGGAAGGTGAGGTAATCCGTTTATACTTGGGTATGTTCACTGAGGGAGCCAACAGAGTGTGGTACTGATGGTGTAGGGGTCAGAGGATGGAGCCCAAAACATGAAGGTAAGCACTGTGTATCTGCGAGTGACAGTCACGTTCACAAAGACAGTGAGTTCACCAAGAAGCACCTGCATGGCTAGAATGGGAGGGACTCCATGACATCTGTGTGTTCAGTACATTATTTGTGTTTTTCATATTTTCCAAGGGACATTGAAGCTTAATGAGAGATAGTCATTTTTAAACCTATTAAAACACAACTTTGAGTTGGCTACTGTGGGAGTGAAGTACCTGGTTGGTGAGTGAACCCAGCAAATGGCCCAGCTTCCTGATGGTTTTCTTACTCACCATCAGAGAAACAGTAATTCTCATTAAGGTGTTTAAATATTCTTTTGCCTCTTTGTAGAGACTGGTCATCCAGTGATAGTTAAACTTCAGCCAAAGTTACTGAAGGGATTAACTGGTACTATTCATGATGCTTCAGGAACAGGCTCCTGTGTGAAACAAAATGTAGGAGTAACCTCACAACCTTGCAGATAATTCTGTGCTTGCAAATTGAGGGTTGCAGGGAAGTCTGGAGTTTTTGTAGTTGTCCCCACTGACCCTACTTCTAGAAAAAAGAGAAGAAATCAGTGAGGACAGTTACGGCCAGGCAGTCAGAACATTCCATGTCTCCAGAACCACTGGGGGTGAGGGGCGTGGTTTGAACTTCAGTGAGGAGGCTGTGTGTGCTCACAGAGACGGGGATGTGGAGGAAGAGCAGAACAAAGACGGCTGGATGTTCTGGTTTATGTCCTGGATGGCGTAAGGCCATATTCATTAATGTGGTAGCAGCAGACCCACAGCTGAAGGAGTGAAAGGAGATGTGCATTTGAGCTTCTGCTAAGTGGATGAAGGGGATGTGGTCATGGTGTGTTACCCTCTGGAGAGTCTGAGTAATGAAGGGAGGGGAGCCAGTGCAGGAACTTGAGCGCATGCAGAGTGAGGGAAGTGGTTCTAATGGACAAGTCTTGTGCATGTTTGTCAATTTCAAGTGTGATATTGGAAGTGCAAGGTGATGAGAGGAGACCTCTGTGCTCAATTCCTGGTTAAGCTCACACATGGCTGGGGGGTCTGGAGACAGTGAGTAGGAGAGGCTGGGCATAGAGAAAGGGGTTGACTTCCAGGAGGCGGATGTAGAGATTTCACGTCCAGTGGCTTAGAAGCGAAGTTGTGAGCTCCCAGGAGCTGAAGAAATGGGAGCAGGTTGATCACAGCAGCCAGGGGATGGGCCTTAGGGCGGGAGAAGAGAAAGAAAGCAGGAAGTTGAGCTCAGCTTATTTGGCATGATTTTATGGTGGAGTCTGTCATGTTGTGGTTGTGATCTTCTCCAGCAAGAAAAGATAGCCCAGCTTGAGGAGTGGAAAAGAAAGCTGAGGGACTGACTTCCATAAACACAAAAGATCCTTGGGTCCAGAAGTGAGAAGCTGTGAAGCAACAGAGTTGTTGGGAGGAAGGTGAGCCTGGAAAGGATATCAGAATTAGGAGGGATTTGCAGACTTCAGGGAATCCACAAAGCATCCCAACTGACGTGCAGGATTGGGTATATGCGTAACTTTCATCTGATTTTGAATGCATCACAGCCCCAGAGAAAGTGCTCACGTCCTGCTAAGAAAGACCTAGTGTTTCATTAAGGACAGGAGAAGAGAGGAAGGAAAATAATACTTGTGGTCAGAGAGACATTCCAGACTTGGATGGCTCATAAACAAGTCATAGATCCTTTGCAGCACTTGAAAAAGACATTTCTCTTAAGGGTGTGGAGAGGTGTGTCAACCCGAAGTAGGTGATTGACATGTCACACTGGTCCTGTGTACAGATCGTGTCGAAAGGCGGGAGGAGACCCTCTAACTTTTATCAGATGAATGGGTTCTATCACCCCAGATTTTAAGGACTTGTGAAAATGAAGGCAACCACCCTTCTTTCCCAGAGAGCAAAGGCTTAACTGGATTATTGTCTGGACTGGGATGTGGGGCCTTTGCCCACGACTAATGTGGCACATTGGGCAGCACGACCCTCACCTCTGCTGACCAGTTTCCCCGCAGGGCCTTTATAAGTTGAACTGTGAATGTGACCCTACAGAGGCTCTATCATAGGTGCTCGGGCCTCACCACCTGTTCTGGAGACTTCTTCAACCAAGGGTGTTCATCAGTCTGAGTGCACACATGTCTGTACTTTTGATTCAGAATCAGGAAAGAAACTGCCAGGTGTAGTTCTTAGCAGCTACAGCTGTGATTTAGTCTCCTGGTTCTCTAGGTGACTTGAGACAGCCTCACATATGGGGAGCAGGCACACGGAAGGTCACTGAGCAGGTTAAAGCCAGAAGTGATGTCTGGGTGTGCTTCACCTCAGCATGGAGAAATTCATGCGAGGGGGAATTCTGAGATGGAACACAGCTGTTTTTAGGTCCCAGATGGCTCAACTTCATCTCCTCTTTATGTCTGCAGCATCCGCATTGGTTTTCCTGGATATTCAAGTTTTCTTCCTGGTGAGCCTGTAACAGTAAATATTGGCAGGGAGTCAAAGATGTGCCCTCTATGGAGACCATTTTCTGTGTAAATTTTTTTCAAATGGAAAGGTTCTGGCTCCACTAAAAAAGTTACTTCTAATAACAACATTTTCTTTTCCGTGTTTCAGCCAACCCCACTTGAACGGTGTCCCAGATTTCAGATTCCCAGTGGCCAACAGTCCGACTGTTTTCTATTGTGGTATCTGGCGTCATAGCACCCCCAGAAAAGCTGTCTGGCAGCACTGCTAGATGAGCCTTCCAAGGCAAGGGCATTGTCCTCTCGTGTCCACCACCTGCCCACACCAGTGTCATCTGCTCACCTGACCATGTTGACACTGGTTTGGAGTTTAACTGTTGATAGGTCACGTTTTTTCTTCCTCTCTACCATTTTTTCTGTCTAGCAGGGTGCTTTAAAAGTGTGCAGTTTTCTTCTCTCTCTCTCTCTTTTTTTTAATAATGGTGATTCTCCTAAAATATGATATTTTTAAGCACAGCACAATGCTAATTAGTACAGTTTTGAACTATTAATTAAAAGTAAGTGGATATGGGTACAGTTGACCCTTGAACAACACAGGTTTGAACTGTGCAGGTCAGTTAACATGTGGCTTATTGTCCAGGTTTTGAACAGACTTACAGTATCAATAAGGAAACACTGGACTGGAAGTATATTTTCTCTTCCTTGTGCTTTTCTCAATGCTTTATTTTTTCCCCTAGCTTGCGTATAACTAACATACGGAGTCTGTGTTAATCGAGTGGTTGTGTTACCAGTAAGGTTTCTTTTCAACAGTAGACTACTAGTTAAGTGTTGGGGTGTCAGTATTTATACATTGATGTTCGACTTTGCAGGGGGTTCCTTACCCTTGTATTATTCAAGCATCCATAGTATTCATCCCTTAGTAAAATGAATTCACATTTCGAAGTTCAAATGTAACTGCATATATTTTTATATACTTTTCTATATCCTGACCACCTGTGGTGGTTGAGTAACTAGTTTGCACCTGGCTACAGCAGTGACTAAAAAGCAGGCAAAATACCTGCACCCCAGTGCTCATATTCCAGTGAATAGAAAGTAAACTATGGGATGTGTGCTAATTATCTGTTGCTATGGTAACAAATCACTACAAAGCTTAATGGCTTAACAAGGATTATGGAACAGGAGCATGCCACTGATTCAGGGCCTCTCAAGGTTGTACCCATAGGTAGCCCAGCTCGGCCAGTGCAGTGGGCAAGAGGGCCAGTTCCTTCTGTGGAGGCCTCCAGGGCTGAGTGACTGTCCTCACAGTACATCAGCGGCTCCCCTCAGAGCTCGTTCTGAGAGAGCAAGGAGGCAGCAAAGAGCCTCTGATGCCCTAGCCTTGTCATGCCAGCAGGATGCCCCAATGGCTGGAGTTTGAGAGAGATGTGTCAGGACTGCAGTCCTCAGGCTTGAGCATCTGAAGGAGCGCTCTGTCTTCTGCAATGAGGAACATTATAGAGTGGGGGAGAAATGGGCTGAAGCCTTGGCCCCGTTGAAGTTGACAGGCCTGTCTGAGGTGCAAGAGGTAGTGTCAGGTAGACAGCTGAATATTGCTGCTTGGACTCCAGATGGAATCTCACTTAGAGATATAGAATTGGGGTCATGAGTATACAGATGGTATGTTAGGCATGAGACAAGATAAAGTCACCCAGTGGGTGCCTATTGTTAGAGGGGAGGATAGAACTATGGGACACTCTAGTTTTCAGAGGTTAGAGATTGACAGGGAACCAGGAAAAGACCTACAAGGGACGTTGGAGGAGACCCATACTGTGGGGCTTAAAGCCAAGTAAGCAAGGTGGAAGAGGGGAGAGCTCATCAGTGTGTAGGACAAGGTGAAAGACAAGGACAATAGTGCATCCAGAGTGGTTCTGCTACAGGGATGATTGTGTCCAGAGCCTGCTGGAACAAGTTGGAGAGAATGAGAGAAAGGGAAGTGACGACAATAGAAGCAGCTCCTTGGAGGACTTGTAATCTAGTTGGGAACAGAAATGCAGTGGTAGTCAGAGGGAGACTTAAGGTCAAGATTTTTGGTTTCTATTCTGTGGTTTTAAAGAAGTGGGAAGAAGAAAGTATTCTTATGTAATGGGAATGAACCAGCAGAAGATTAATTATTTGGAGAGAAAGGAATAGTAGGAGGTCCTGGAGTATGCCACAGGGTCAGGAATAGTGTCCTTAGGTGGGGCTGACATGGGGACACAGGTGCTAGAAGGAATGATCTTGGGAGGAAGGGCAGGGAGAACAAGCAGGGGGACATGTAGAGGTGCTCCCTCCTATGACTGCTGCTCTGATGGCCAGTCAGTGAGACAGGAAGCAGGACCTCAGGATGGGGGCGTGGGTGTGATGCTGAGGAGGGCACAGTGAAATGACCAAAGAGAAGGCATTTCATAGTCACCCAAAATGCACAGGACAGCATTCAGAAGAGGCTTTGGCTCAGCACAGAGGTGCCTTCTCTCTGGGAACAGCACTTTCCCAGAAAATATGGCCATTCCCCTGTCACTGGGTGAAGCAAATCTGAAGGGCCTCCTCTCCTGTCATTCACTCGGCTGCACATTCTTGCTTTTGTATGTGCTTGTTGCTTCCGCCCTCAGAAAAGCGAGATTGGGTAACTGTCTAATTCAAGTTTTATGTCACATGATCATACCAGTAACTGTTACAGCAATTCAGGTGAACCCAGCTGCTCCAAATGAAGGAATTCTCTCACTTCCCAGTAGCATGGCTGGTTGTGGTGTGGGTGTAGTTTCTTACTTTCCAGGTTTTTTTCTGACTTGATTGTGTCACCATTGTGAGTAATGTCACAGAAATGCCTCAGTTGCCTTTAAGACATCACTCTCACAGAACAGTCTAAATAGCAGATGTGTCAATTACCCTGTTTGTTAAATACTGTGTGCTTACTAGATATCAGAATTCTAAAAGCATGACCCATTTTTCCTAAATCTTTGGGCTTCCATTTAAAAATTGTTTGAGCTTCTGGTAGATTTGTTTTAAATGGCTGTAACTATGGCAGTTCTCTTGTGCCTCTGCTGAGATTCATTTCTCTTGTTGGTAGGTTCAGACTCTTAATGAGCAGGATTCACAACAGACACAGCAATCCAGTGTCCTGGCAAATGTATCACAATCTTTTGTGAATGATGTTGACGTGTCTGATGATGAGAATGACAGGCACACTACCTTCAGCTCGGCTGCTCTATTGGCTCCCAGTAGGCAGGTGGATGTTCAGACACTGGCCGTGATGCTCCAGGAGCAGCTGGACGCTGTCAACAATGAGATCAGTTGCGTGGGATTGTGCACAGCACTGCACAAGCGGGAGTGTCTCTAAGGAGGTATCTTGTGCTTAGAAACTTTTGAAACACGTATGATGAATGATTACTAACTGTGTTAGAATCATAGCACTTACTTCAATTCTGGTTTAAGACTTAATTTCTGAAATTGCCCTTGGTTATAGAATTCAGTCAGCCAGGACATTCTTTCACAGTTTTGGTATGGGCACATGTGTGTGAGATGCTCTGGAAGGTGAAATGTGTTATATCCCCTCACAAAGAGCTGAGGACACAGCTTCGGAGCTCTGCAGGAGCTCAGTGCTCACCTGTGCTGCTCTCTGGGTATCCGACCAGGGTTCCAGAAATGGCTGGGTTGCAGGGAGCTGAGAACACATTGGGGGAGACCTCCCTGAACCAAGGTGCAGAGGGGAGGTGTGTGGAGGCTTGGTGTCTGGGACAGTCAAGAGGAGATCCTCAGCCAGTTCTTGCACTTGGGAGTACAAAGCAACAGGAGTCTGTTGACTTTTTATGTGAGGTGTCAGTTCAGCCTGGGGGCAAGTGAGAGTGATGGTGCAGTGGGAAGTGGGAGGGATGGTGCCTAGCCAGCACCCTGCCAGCCTGAGTGTCCCCCAGCTGAGGTGGGGTCCACCTGCTGCCCCTGCATCCTCCAGCCCTGAAGAGGGCTGATGTGTGTCATTGGGAGCCTCATGTTTTCAGGTTTCAGAAGGCCGCACAGACAGAGAAGCAGAGGTTTCCTGGCTGGCCATTCCTATTCACACTTGCATTTCACTGTATTAAATTATGTCCAGGGTGGAAATGGGTTCATTGTAGGACCTGAGTGGGCAAAGAATGTGTTTTGAATTCTTTTAGTCTCATCAATATTTAAAGGTGTTTTCTTGAGAAACACTATTAGCAATCATGATAGTACATTTACAAAACAATAGGCCAGCTGGGGGATGGAATTCAAAGAATTTCCCTGTGTGGTGATTAGTAAGGTACCCTGAGTCCCTCCCTCTGTAAGACCTGACAGCAGCCAGAGGCTTTGTCTTTTATACACTGACTTTTCTTGTGCTGCATTTAAGTTAGGAAGTGCTGTGAAATACTGTCTTTCCCCTTCATTGTGGGAAATATGGGAGATTAAATACTTCAGCTTTTCTTTTTCATCATGTATTGTTAGTTAAAGTGATCTTTCTTTATGTAACAAGTCGACTTGATATAAATGGTAAATTCTATCCACTAACATTATCAATAAGAAAAGAAAAAAATACTTTCAGGGTAGGTAAATAGAACATAAATTAGAAAGATTATTCAGGGACACTAGGTTTTGACACTGGAATCAGTATTTACATAAGGAAACAGTAAAACTCCTATTTAATTTTCCACTACTCCTTAAGGGAGAGAGCATTAATCTTGAATTCCAAATGAATGCAGTGTGATTGACACCAAGCCAGAAGTTTAAAGAAGAATGCTGGATAATCCCATCAACTGAGAACTTTTGTTCAAATTAAACCTTAAAATAATCAACATTTTCATCTGGTCTAAAAAATTAAATATCTAAAATGTCTGCATTGCTTTGTGGATTGATTATCTCACTTTGTCAGAGTTCCGAGTTTCTAGTTGAGTAATCTGATACAGACACATGTGCAGCTGTCCTATAAGAATAGAAAACATAAAAGCTTAGTAATTCCAGGTTCTCCTTGTGCAGTGAGAGAACGACCAGCCAACCCATCAGAACTGTAGTGTAAAGGAGTAAAGTCAAACACCAGTCCTCAGAAGCAACTCTCTAAGACTCAGTGAAACATTTCCTTTTTTTGTTCTAAAATTCAGTGTGTTGAAAAAATTAAAAGAATGCTCTTGCTGCTGATAATTGTTGAACAGCCATTATTGGAGTTTCCTTACGATAATACAACATGCAGCATAAGTTCTCTTTATCATCCAAAGACATTGAAGTGTCTGGTAATGAGGGAAAAGTGATCTGATGTGTTTATTTCAGGTTGATAGAAGAAGAAATGGGGAACATA
The DNA here is from genome assembly GCA_004026885.1 of Lyroderma lyra. Classification (NCBI taxonomy): domain Eukaryota; kingdom Metazoa; phylum Chordata; class Mammalia; order Chiroptera; family Megadermatidae; genus Lyroderma; species Lyroderma lyra. The sequence goes on from PVJL010020453.1 coordinate 10,090, forward strand.
GTGCAGCTAGCAGAGGAGCTGGAAAGTCACTTTGGCAGTGGAAGCTTAGAGGGTCTCAGTCATTGTAGATCACTGAGCTCTATTCCCCCTCATCCCGCTTCCCTCCTTGCTGGCTCCTCCCCTCCCAAAAGCACCCTGTCCACCCCAGGGAGGATTCTGCACAGTCTGATTCCAGAAGTGATGGATGAGGCATCTTTACTCCAGTAAGTATTTGCCTTTTCTCCCTGCCCCTTGCCCTCCACCAACACACCTGAGCTAAGTCTTGGACAGTACAAATATGCTTTCTTGTCCCCCAGGAGAGAATTAGGTAATTTGCTTTGTATTTGTTAAGCTCAGAGGTTCAAGATTTTGAAAACCAACTAGCATTTAATCTTTCAATGATAACATAGTGACAAACTAATTTTAATATTTTCAAGATCAGATTAGCATGTCATCACAAATTCATCAAAAGGTTTTACTTGTATAGCTTTTGGCATGGGCAGTTACAAGGGAAAATATTTTAGTTTTCTAAGAATGGAGAGTTTAACAAAAGTAAATCTGAGTAGTCATCCTAGCACACAGAAAAATGCATAAAGAATGAAAATGCAGTCTTCCTGTACATGATGGGTGTCTAATTGGAGGGCACAGGACCTGCAGTCAGAACACAAAATGGAAAAGGCTAAACGGGCCTCTTAACAATGCTCTGTGTGGTCTACTCAGCACCAGCTCTGCATGTGAAACCAGGATTATCACAAAGAAAAGCCAAGTTTCCCCATGGCTTCCTAGGGAAGCATCTGGAAATTCAATGACCTTATGATTTTCCATGACACACTGTGCAGCTCTAAAGAGATTTTTATAACTTGCCATGAATTTAGATTAGGTTTTATGAGATCATTGCCTCACACACTTCAAACATACTGTTTTCCACTGCACTTGCATTATAATTTTAGTGTTACCATCCACTTTTATTTTTAGCTGCATTGTTAGCCAGCCTTAATTAAATCAAGTGTGAATCATTTTAGTGGCATATGAAGTGGTAACAAGTCCATTTTTAGGTATTTTGATATAGTCTTTTTATTATTTACATCTTTAGCTAATTAGCTAGTATTTTAAAGTCTGACACTTTCATTGGTGGTTTCATCTTTATTTTCTTTCAGAAAATTTTTTGGAACACTTCTGTGTTTTTCTCCTGTTTTTTAATTCCGCATGCGGTCTGATGGTGTGTCTGCTTCTGCTTCAGTTTTGATTTCCTGTATCATTCTTCTGTATGTTTAATCATTGTTAATCCAGATCTCAGTCCCTCCTCCTAGTCTGTAGTTTATTCTTCCAGATAGCTCCCCTCTAACCCCCATACTTCACACCACTCTGCAGTATCTCAGGTAACAGCAGCAGTGTGTCCATCATGTATGTCAGTGTTGGATTTTGCTCGTTAGTGGGGTTTCAACTTTATCTTCATTGCTTATTGAATAATGTGTTTTCCCATTCAGTAGCAATAATTTGTAGTGCATTACTGTGTTATAGATGTAACTACAGACGTGCCATAAATGGCTCAGGAAGGGGAGCACCCCTGCAACCAGCCTGGGGTGAGGGCAGTGTTCGGTGTCCTGCCTGCGCCTCACGCTCACTGGCGTGCCGGCAACCTTGGAGCTGAACTCTGCACTGTGCTTGACCTACTCCATGGTCCTGCTTTTTATGAGCAAGACAACCCTTTGGAAGTCCATGAGACTAAAACAAGGCCTTTGTACTTGGCAGAAAGCATAGCTAATAGATTTCAATACACTTATGGTTGTAATCTAAAGCTCGTGATTTTTTGTCAAGTTTATTGTTAACTAATTTTACATTTATCTAAACCCCTCAGTTGGCAGCTTCTGAAGAAGTGGTAGGAGATGACAAGAGGACAATCAGATGTGAAGTCTGTCCACCTCTTTCCCCAAGGTCCCTTTCATTACACAAGCTGCACAAAGGGGCGCTGCACAGAGTCAGCCATGATGATGTCAG
>PVJL010020454.1:0-12070 GCA_004026885.1 Lyroderma lyra
CTTCCAGGGGTGTTGACACCTGCAAACCACCTCTGCAGAGCATGGTGGACCCCCGCCCGGTGGGAGGTGTGGTGCGGGGGAAACACCCCCCGGGCAGAGCTGCAGGCTGGCTCCTTGGGTTGGAGGGATGTGGGGTGGCGGAGAGGGCCGCGTGCTGGGGGAAGGGAATGTCACCACACGTGGCGAAAATGCTGCCCTGTCCAGGGTCCTCAGGCACTGGATGAATGGGGCCAGGAGCCGGTGACGCCGGACTGGGACCAGAGGCGGAGGCAGCCCGGTCTTTCTTGCAGATTTGCAAGATGCTTCCCTGGCCAGTGCACGTTTCGGCCAATTGCATTTTCCCGCAAGCCCAGGCCATCCCTTCCCCTCCCGCCCAGGCCATCCCTTCCCCTCCCGCCCAGGCCATCCCTTCCCCTCCCGCCCTTTGCTTCTACCCGGAAGTAACCCAGACACCGTGTGTGCGTTCCTTCGTAAGAATTCCAAAGCAGTGGCGGTTGTGAGTTTACAGTTTGTGACAAGCCTCTAAATAAGGGCCACGGCCATGAGGAATGTGACTGGTTCCACCAGTCACACGGGATGGGCTGTGTGGTCACTGCCAACACAGCCCGGCCAGGGCACACGTGTGCCTGGGGAAACGTGCCGGGATGGGGGGACACAGAGCCCGGGGCACCTGGCGATCCCTGTTTTCTGCCAAGGGGGCCGGCAGAACGTGAATGATTCAACTGCACGGAGCTGGCTGCAGATCAGAAAATAACTGACGTCTGCTCCAAATAAGAGATTTCCGAGAAAAGGACAGCCATCCCCCCACCTTTAAGGGCCTGGGGCTCAAGGGAGAGCTTGTGTGCACTGGCCAGGTAACTCGCAGAAAACTAGGGTCCCTCTAGTTCCACTTTCTAATATCGGCCCCGTCGGCTCGCCCTCCCCCACCCCTTCCCCCACCTCACCGGGGCGATCCCGAGTTGGGATCCCTGCCAGTTTCCTGTTCTGTTTCCTGCAGGGGCTCTTGGTCCAGCTGCCCCCCAACTCCTTCCTCCTTCTCAAAGAAAGTTGAGGCCCTCAGCTGTGAGCTTTTCCCCTCCTTCCGCTCCCTGCCCACCCTCATCTCCTGCCCTGCAGCCTCTAAGCAAGAAATAACCTCTCCGGTGAGGGCCCATCCCCTCTCCCTGCTGCGCTCCAGGGGGTCACCTTCAAGCGAGGCTCTCTGTCCCCTCCACTCCCTTCCAACCCAGCCCCACCTGCAGTTGGGAGTGGTATTTGTAAAATGCAATCTTTTCCGCTCTCTGCTTCAGACAGCGTGTTGCTGCTCCTTTTCCAGGGCTCAATCTACTACCCATAACTCAGGTGCTTCAAGTGTGGTGGCCTCTGCCCCACCCTGACTCCCTCCAATCCTCATACCACCCCTTCCCACTCCTGCCTCAGGGGTACTGAGCTGTGTGTGGGTCTCAGGGCCTTTGCATGCGCGCACACACACACACACACACACACACACACACGCCTGCACGTGTCATTACACCAACTCCCCCTTCCCAGCCGGCTCCTGTCTTTAATAGTTGGGATCAAGGGCAGATCCATGACAGCATCTGTCATCTGTGAACCAGATGTAGATACCTCTCTTCTCAGCAAACTCCCTCTGAGTCGGGCAGAGCCGGAGTCCCCACTGGTGTCACCACCTGCACTGGCCCATGCGCAGGCCCTGGCCCGGTAACAGGAGGCCGGCCTGAGCAGGCCTGCAAACCACTACTCTACGATTAGGCCTTTCTAGGTGTTGGAGGCTCTCCGGCTGGGGTTAAGTGGGTGCCATTAGCTAATGATGGGGGGTGACTGCGAGGGGAGGGGTGCAAGGGGCACGCCACACACATGCGTGCCTACACGCTTCAGAGCCACGTGTCCGCACGGAGATGGTGAGTCTTTAGGGCTTCCCGACTTGGGGGTGGGCGCCAGTCATGGATTTCTGGACTTTCTAAACACGTGAGACGCAGACACGGCTTTGCTGGAGGGCAGATGCTGATCCTAGAAACCCGCCCTGCACACGCACAGGCGCACACAGGGGCGCGCGCCCAGGCACACGCGCGCGCACACGCCCAGGGAAGCCTGCAGTCCGGCTAATGGGCAAGTCCCACCAACGCCAAGCCGCGGGCGTGTCAGCGCGGGGTGAAGCCGCGCCGGGCGTGCCCCACGGAGCCCCCGCGCCGCCGCGGCCCGCGGGCAGTGCCCGGTGGGGGCGGGCGGCGCGCGCACGTGAAGGGGCGTGAGCCCCGGGCCGCCGCCCGCCGGGTCCGGGGGCGCCGGGCCTTTAAGGGGGCGGGGCCGGCGCCGGCGCCAGCACCCAGGCCCCGCCCCCGAGGACCCGGGCCCGCCCCGCCCCACCCCCCGGCCCGAGCCTCTCCGGCCACTGCGGGGCCTCGGGCGGGACGCCCGGGGCGGTGCACGCAGGAGGAAGCGCGCCGGCCGCGGCCCCGGGCCCTGCCCAGACGCCGAGCGCGGAACGCAGGCCGCCGCGCCCGCAGCGCCAGGCGTGCGGGGTTGGGGGCGCAGTCCCGGGGCGTTTCCTCCCGCGCGCCCCTCCACGCCCCCCCACCCGGCCGGAGCCGCCCGGGGAAGTTGGGGCGAGACGCGCCGGGTATGCGCCATCACCATGTCCCGCCTGGGCGCGTGGCTCGGTGAGGTCCAGTGGCTGGTCCTGGTGTCGCTCTTCGTCGTGGCCCTGGGCACGGTGGGCCTGTACCTGGCGCAGTGGGCGCTGGCCAGGGCGCGCCCCCGGCGGGCAGCGAAGCCCCGCGAGGACCGGCGCCCCGAGTCCGACGTGCTGCTCTCCTGGATCCTGACGCTGAGCAGCTGGCGGAGCCAATGGCAGGCCGCCTGGGTGGCCGCCCTGAACCAGGAGGCCGGCCGGACGGCGGTGAGTTTCCGAGGGCGGGGGTGGCGCTGCGGGCTCCGGGGCGGCGGGCGGCCGGGCCGCGGACCCTCCCGCCTCGCGCACCACCTGGCTGACCCCCGGGGAGCCTGCCCCGCGGCGGGGCATCCTGGAAAGTCAGGAGAAAGACCCCGGAGAGCGGAGCAGACGGTCCTTGAAGGAATGGTTAGACCTGGTCGCCACACCCGGGCGCGCGGAGGACTGGCTGCTGGAGAGACGTGTCGGGGCGACCCGGTGCACTGCTAGCTGGTACCCGCGCTTTCTGGGGTCCCAGGTGGACCCCGGTCCCAGCTGCATACTTTCTGCTTCTGCACCTGATGGATGAATCCCTGTGACCCAGAAATGCTTCCATCTATCCGGCTGAATTTCACCGCAAATGTGTTTCCGAAAGGTTTGCGTTCCCCGGCGTGTAGAGTGAGTGACGGTTTTTGAGGGCCACCCGCTTGCCAGACGTTGTGTCGAGGGCTTTAGGTGCATGTGTCACCTGTGAATCCTCACAGCCCCTGGGCCGGAGGCCTTGTCAGCGCTGCACAGTGAGGAGCTGAAGCCTAGAGAGGTGGAGTGACCCGCCCAAGGTCACCCCGCCTGTGGGCTGCAGGGCTGGGGCCGGAACCCAGCTGCCTCGCCCCCCCGAAGCTCGGGGGCTGGTGACCTGGTCTGCGCACACTCCTGTGATTTTCTTCCTTCCACGGTCAGCGACGTGGCGGATTCTTTTCACTTTTAAGACACCTTAGTTTAATGACAAGCTCTTGGCGTCTACTGTTTCGGGGCATTCCGAAGGCGGACGTGGGGCTGGTGGGTTTGGGGCGGTGCCTTCGCCAACGCGCCTCACTTTTGGGGTCCTGCACCTGCTCGGGGAGCTCAGTGGCACTGGCTTTGGGAACAGCGAATGCTGCACGCCTGGACCCTTCAGCCTTCACAGGGTCCCCGAGCCGGCCCTCGGCCTGGTCTTCGTGCCACGGCCTTGGCACGCACGACCGTGGGCTTAAAAACCAAGAAAGCTTTGCATGTAAAGGAGCACAAACGCAAGTGGAAAGACCGGGTTCTGTTCTATTGAAAAACTAGCTGCGCCTTTTGGATGAGAGACGGCGTCAAGGTCAGGTGACTGCCGTCTGTCTTGGTGCCTAGACTCTGCGTCCCTGCTGTCCAGAGCTGGACGCCTTCTGTTTGGGGAAACCACCCCATCCCTTGTGGGGGCCCTACAGCCGTGTGACTTCACAGACTGGTTTCTCCACCAAGCTGCTGTCGGGGACCCCCCTTGACGTGGGGTTTCAGACCAGGACCTAGGGCTGAGTCGCTTTGGTCGGTGATGTTTGAGGACTTCAACCTTGTCCTTGCTCTCTCGGCAGTTTGGGGGAGAGGGGTTGGGTGGGCGAGCCGGAAGATCTTTCTGGGCCTCCTGACTGCACCTCAGGCGCAGGGGCGTGACCCCGCCTTTGTGAATCGGGAGAACCCCGCTGAACCCACTCGCCTGGCATTTCTTGGGTGGCTTACAGAACGGAATTGCCTTAGACACGGAGCTTCCAGACCGCCGTGGGCCTGGAGTCTGAGGGAGGAAGGAGGAAGCTTTTCTCTGGAATGTCTGGCTGGTCAGGTGAGGCTGAGAGCACTGAAGGAAACAACTGGTTTCGAAAGAAACCTTTTACCCAGTCGCTTGGCTGGGTGGGGGTGGTGTGGGGGCGCAGTGAGGGCGGGTTGGGGGCAGGGTTGGGGCACGGTGGGGGCGGGGGGCGGCGCAGTGGGGGCAGGGGGTCTGTGTTCAGGGACTGGAAAGAGAGGTCCGGCTTGCTTGTGATTTTTCTGTTCTCCGTCTGCTGTGGACCATGCCCTGCCGAGCTGTAGACATCAGTGTGTCCAGACGCCTGCTGAGAAGGGGCTATAACGTGTGGGGATCAAGCAACCCCAAGACTTCCCTGGCAGTTTCGCCTGGACGTGCACTGGGTCTGATGGTGGTGGGTGGGTCTCCCCCTGTCCCTGACGGGCTGCTTGGTTTGAATCCACGTGGAAAGTTTGCGGGCAGATGGGGTCTGGGGAGCTCAGCCCTTACTACTTACTTGTCACACTCCCTCCCCTGCCCTTGGCTGTCACTGTGGCAGCACTGATGACAGCACGGCTGAGCAGGCTGGTGTTTCATTCCTGGGCATCCGACCCGGCAGCCAGCCCTTTAGTTTCTCTCTGCCCTCCCCCCCCCACCACCACCACCTCGGTCCCCACTAATCCTGGATTAGGGCCAACACTCCTGGCCCACGGCTTATTGGCCCTCTCTGGCCCCAGTCACCTCTCTGCCCTGGCCCAGGAGGAAGCCACTTCTCAGCCTGTCACTGTGAGGTTGGGGACACCTGGAAGTAACTCAGCCATATCCAGCATCTTCTGGGAGAGGCAGATGCTCTATCCATTGGAGACAGCGACGCCTCCCGTGCTGAGTCTTACCCTGGCTTTGTATTTTAAGACGGAAAGAAATCCTAAACGCTTCTAACAGAGCCCCCTCCTCCTCCAGAGGGGAGACTGGGGCCCACGAGCTGGAGAGACTTGCCAGGGTTGACCTAGACCTTGGGCCGGGTCTTCACAGTCAGTCTGCGTCTGTAGTTGTGTTCCCCTGTGGGCAGCAAATTTGACTTCAAGACCCCTATGTTCCTGTTAACTGAGGTCCGGCAAGAAGGGATGAAAAAGGGTACGACCGTTGAACGTCGCTAGCAGTGGGGCTCCTTTGTCCAGCGATCTGAGGACTCAGCGATAGCTCAGTGGGTGTGCTTTGGTACCAGATGACCCATGACTGGCAGTGCAGGTTCCCTGTGTCCGAGGGGCCCCCGATTCCAGCCCTCACTCCAAAACCGTTTTTACCTTGGGATGCTAAGTTGCAGAGACTCGAGAGGAAACCTTCGCTGCCCTGCCAGCTGTCTGGGCAGGTGCCAGGTATCTGGGGAGCACCGGTGAGCTGTCTGGAGAGCTTCACAAAAATGCACACGCCTGTCCCGCTCCGATTCGGGGGGCATGGAGCACCTCGTGTGTTTCACAAGTTCCCAAGTAAGCTTCTCACCAGTGAGAAGCCGGTAGCTATACGTCTGTCCCTAAACCACCTGTCAGTCAGGCTAAGGCCCCTCCACCCACAATCCCTCTCCACTCTGACATCACAGACACCCAGTTCCAGTTGATCTGATCCCAGCTGAGTCATGGAGGACAGACCCAGAGCTGCCTCCGTGGCCAGATAGGCATCTGTGATCCAAGGCAGCAGCTGAACTTTTCCCATTAGGTCCCCTGCCTCACACTGACATATACACAATGGTGTGGGATGACGGTCCATTACTCCAGAGGTGGTCCACGCCCCCCCCCCAACACCCACCGGGAGGCCCCTGGGTCCCCTTTCCACCGCAGCTTATTGAAACCAGGTGCTTATGGCCCGGCCAGCCTCGCCCCTACCCCCACACCTGGTGAGGACTGGGTCCAAAGTATCGCCACCCTGAAGCTGTTGGTTTCTTTAGTCCTTTCCCCAGGATTTTTTCCAGAAGGATGTTCTAAATGCAAAGGAGCAAGGCTGTGTGGGACAGTTTGTGGTCTTCATAAAAAAAAGATGCTCTGTGGACTTAGAAGGTGTTATTAATAGCTCTAATTTGTATATGAGCTCCTGTAATTTAAAAAGTAAGCAAAGTGACAAGACTTGAGCCTTGTCCTATTGCATGACAAGCTTTGGGTGCTGCTCACAAAAATCCAGACTCCTGGACCAGTGACAGTGGCCACGGTATTAGAAGTCAGTTGGTAGGAATGTGAAGGTGACCTTGAAGACCTTGGGTAAGGGCCCCCTGCGGGCCCCTCCCGCCACATCCCGGAGCAGGTCTCCCTTCCATTGCTCTAGAGTCAGGGTCCTTTCCTGCGCATGGCCTTCCCACAGGCCATTCCTTTTGTCCTGAGCGCATATTTAACTTTTCTCTTTATTTAACTTCTGTAAACCTTTCAGGTGTCAGCACGAAGGTCCCATTCGGCCAGGGTGCTGTCCTGCCCCCAACCCCACCGCCTGCGCCTGTCCTGGAAGCTCATGGGCACCTTGTAGTCACTGGTGCCTCATCAACCCCTGGGACTGTGAGCTGTGCAGGGCCCTATCTGCCAGCCCAGGTGCAGCCCACCCGGTGCCCAGCACAGGGCCGGAGTGGAGCAGGCAGTGGTCTGGGTTGAGCACAGGGGTGCGTGGCAGGGCCTGTGAGAACCTTGTCCCTGCCGGGGAGACCTAATGGCTATAGGCATCGCCCCCTCTGGACACAGGCCTTCCCTACTTGGGAGCCGGCCAATCCTGGCCAAACAAGCCATTTAATGTGCTTTGTGTTTTACTTCTAAAGGATCGACATTAAAGGAGGCTCCCTGATGACTTTGCAAACTGTCAGCACGAAACCCAGGAACAGGCGCAGGTTCGGGTTGTTCTTTGCACTCACCCATTCTCCCCGAGAGACAGGAATTCAGGGAAGGAAGGGTGGGTGGAGTGGTAACTAAAATGCAGCCAGAGCTAACTTCCACTCCCCGGGCCCCTGGGGGGTGCTAAGTTGGGAGGGGACTTCTCTTTCGCTGCTTAGACTGAAAGTTTGGCACCATGTGACCTAGGAGTCTCTTGACCCCTCTGTGCTTCATTCTGTAGAAGAGGATGACTCCAGGATCAATCTGGAAAACAGAATCCACTCCAGATGAGATGAGGTCTATGTGAGGCATTTAGCAAACAGAGTCAGTGAGGGTGGGCTGCTTGCTTATAAAATCTCTTTTTAAAAACTTCTCATTATTTACTCCTTTTAGACCTAGCCTCACTTAACCAGAGCACAGGGATCAGAACCAAGAAATTAACATTGGCACAATGTGACTAACTCACAGTGTGATGATACTAACATTGTAACAGCAGAGAAATTAACATTGGCACAATGTGAGTGTAACTCACAGTGTGATGATATTAACATTGTAACAGCAGAGAAATTAACATTGGCACAATGTGACTGTAACAGTGTGATGATATTAACATTGTAACAGCAGAGAAATTAACATTGGCACAATGTGACTAACTCACAGTGTGATGATACTAACATTGTAACAGCAGAGAAATTAACATTGGCACAATGTGACTGTAACTCACAGTGTGATGATATTAACATTGTAACAGCAGAGAAATTAACATTGGCACAATGTGACTGTCACAGTGCACTGATATTAACATTGTAACAGCAGAGAAATTAACATTGGCACAATGTGACTGTCACAGTGCACTGATATTAACATTGTAACAGCATGAGAAATTAACATTGGCACAATGTGACTGTAACAGTGCAATGATATTAACATTGTAACAGCAGAGAAATTAACATTGGCACAATGTGACTGTAACTCATAGTGCACTGATATTAACATTGTAAGAGCATGAGAAATTAACATTGGCACAATGTGACTGTAACTCATAGTGCACTGATATTAACATTGTAACAGCATGAGAAATTAACTTTAGTTGGTCTTTAACCAAACTGAAGGCCTTATTTGTATTTCACCAATTTTTTACTGAGGTTATACAGACCACAGAAGAGATATGCCTCTTCCCATGTACAATCGCAGGGTTCGTGATGTCAATGTAACTTAATGCTGGGGGCATTGCCCTTGATCTCTTGGTTAAGGTGGTTTCTTTTCTTCTGTCCTGTGTCTACTCTTCTATCTTTCCCTCTGGAGTTGACAAGTATCTTGGGAGATACTTTGAGACGCCCCAAGTCCTGTTACTCCTCACACCTTTGTTCGCTGATTTTGACACCTTTTTCAACAATTACTTCTGCAGAGTTTGCTTAATGATGACTTCTTTTGTTTTCCACTCTCCTTCTTTGTTTATTCATTGGAATTCTACTGTGAGAAAGAGCTGCCACATCTCCTCCATCGGTATATTTAGTTGATTATTTGCAGCAGTGTGGACTAATGGGCATTTATTTTATTCCATGGGTTATAATCCAATACTGTCGCTGTTTGTTTTGTTGCTTAAATCGTTCTCATTTGGGCCATTAGGAGTTCTTTCAATTGTGGTCCTTTGTGGCCTTACATCGGGTTTTTAGACAGATAGATAGATACACAGACACACTTCCTTCCTGATGGTTCCACAGGATGTTTGTTTGGTCCTGGATTCAAACACTTCTCCAAGCAGCCCTGATTCCTTCTGTTGGAGAAGTGTTTAGAAACCAGGGTCTGGCATCAGGCGTGCTCATTACTGCTGGAGTCTCTCATTGGGACCCTTTTAGTGGACAGAACTAGGCCATATTAGTATGTGTGTGAATACTAACACATTTATATGTGCATGTCTGTACATTGTATCATTCTGTCGGTATATTCAATACCATGACTTTACTGATCCCTTGGACTTAGGTCAACAGCCTAGAGTTCACTTTATCATCCTCTTTCCCTATTTTTAACTTCTTGCCCAGGAGGGAGGCATTAGCTACTTACTATCCAGACCATATTTACTTATCTTGTCACTTCTTCTAGACACACAGAGTAGTTCTTGAGTCACCAACCTGGACCCCTGAGAGAAACACATTTATTGTCTAGATTACAGCATTTGTGAGCAGTCAGGATACTGTTTCCAAATTGTCTTAGGTTAGACCTGTGCTTTTACAATGGCTGTGTTTTTTATTTGTAATGCAGTTACGTTCATTGGTTAGTGTTTGTATTCCACCTGGGGTTCCTCCGACTTCCTGATTAAGAAGAGACCCCATCTTTACGCAGTGATCTGGAAATATGCCTTTGTCCCATGCTGAGTTCGCACGTGTATTTGGGTCTGTTGGGGACTCCCGTTCTGTCCACTGGTCTGCTGCGTGTTCACGCGCCAGGTCCACGCAGTTTGCTTGGTGGAGCGTCTAGAAATGTGTGCTTTAGTGTCCAGCAGGGCTCGTCCCCTCACAAATTTCCTTTTCTAGCATTTTCCTGGTTATTCCCGCATGTCACTTTCCGCGCGGCTGTGAGGCCCAGCTTTAGTCTAAGTGGAGTGGCAGCTGGAACAGTGGCCATCCGCACATGGGTGGGACAGGCCACGTGGGGATTCGTGGTGGTAGTTGTCACGTGCCAGGCTTCCGGAAGCTCCAGCATTAAGCAGTAGGAAGGGGAATCTGCATCCTTGTTTTCAGTTAAAAATTCATTTCCCTTACGAGACCGCTCCTTGGCATTAACTTCCCCGGCAGAATCTTTGCAGGGTTTTAGCCCAGGGGGTGCCGTAGGTAAGAGGGTACAGACTGCACCTGCCGATTCCCAGGGTGGGGGGCGGTGTCCAGGCTACGCACGGCGATGGTGGCTCTTTGGGCTGGGACGTAGGGCACGTCGTTTCACCATGCAGTCCGGCGGTGGTCACCGCTCCTGCAGTGGGTCGGGTCCCTGCCCTGCCCTGGGCTCCTGCTGGGGGCCGTGCTCTCAGCCAGTCGGCCAGGCACATGGACCCATGGCATCACCAAGCTCATGCCTGCCCCTGGTCACCAGTTCTCACCAAAACAAGTGTCAGCTGAGTGGCCCCAAAACTGTGATGTCATCATTCTCGAGAAGATTTCATGCTCCCCCGAGGATTTTCGGGGCTGCGATCGGCATTGCCGAAATGGGCAGTGAGCGTGCTCTGTGCCGTTCGCCTGGTTTGGGGTCGTTGGGAATTCTTACGAAGCAGCCCCGGTGACGTCGTCGCCTGTCACTTGCCCGGTGCCTGCCAGAACTTTCGGACTGTTGGCGGTCGTTCGGTTTCTTCATTGGATCGTGTGTTGCCGTCAGACCCGGCTCCCCACACCGGAGCGTCGGAAACAGACGAGAAGGCCTGGGAGCTGCGGGCGGACGTGTGCTGGGCCTGCCCGGTCAGAGCACGGTGCCCGGGACACGCGTCCTGGGGTGGGCGCGGCGGGCAGCATTGAGGACGAGTGTCCAGGGTCGCGGAGTTGGCCTGCGTGTGTGGCCCCTGAAGGCATGTGCCTTAGGAAGGACAAGACCTGGTTGGCTGTCCAGGCCCCGATCTGATCTTTTTTGAAACGTCCGTCTTACTGCCTGGGGGTCGTATTAATCTAACTGCACGTATCTACCTTGGGGGTTTGCATTGCAGGAACCTAAGTGGGCCGAGGCAGACACATCACGGAGGAGTTCACAGGAAGGGGGCAGCGGGGGTGGACAGAGCTGAAGGCAGGGTTGAGCTGGGAGGTCTAGCGGGGGGCAGGTCTTCGAACCCGGGACTCGGAGACCCGCGGCCTGGGTGCAGCCACCAGGCTGGCCCATCCCCAGCCCGGGAATCTCAGGGTGAGGCGGCCGGCCCCTGGGGGTTCCTCAGGCGGTTGGGAAGGAGCCGGGGGCACCCTCAGTGCCGTGCCAGCAGCCGGGACCCGGGAGAAACGGTTCCTTGCAAACAGAGGGCCTCCCCCGGGGGGGAGGGCACGGCCCCTGAACCTGCTGAGCTCGGCCGGACCCCCAGGCCTTCACACTGTGAACGGGACCTTTCAGAGCACCCTGTCACCTCGTTTCTCTGTTTCCCACCTTCTCGCACACGGGTCCGGCCCGAGCAGTTCCCAGATGCGCCAGCTTCCTGGTATCGGACCATCGCTGCCGACCAGGGGCCCGGGGCACACCGCCTGGGACTGGCAGAGCGTTCCGGCCAATCCGGAACCTTCTTTAGAACCCAGGCGCACGTCCACTCACTGGGCTTTTCCGTTGCAGGGCCCGCCGCGCCTGACGTTCCAGGAGGACCCGCTGCAGCCGCCCCTCGAGCTGGCCGTGCAGCAGGTGTGGAGTGCGGCCAGGTCGGCCGCGGAGAAGGTGAGCTGGGGGGCCCTGCGATGGCCTCTCCTCCCCGGGGTGAGTCTCAAGCTGCTGGGGGGCGGGGGGGTTTATTCTGTCTTCAATGATTGAAAACGCGGCCGCCTTGCGTGAACACGTGATCTGGCCCGCGCGCTGGCCGGCAGATGAATAAAAGGCGGGGTGAGTGGCTGTGGTGGCAGCGTTCAGCCTTAACCCTCCGGACCGAGGCCCCGAGCCTAACTGTCCCCTACACCTGGGCCCCTGAGCGTTAAAGAGAAAAGACCAACACGATCTAGAAACACGTTAGCTCCGTGCAAACAAGTGGTTGGAACCAGATGGGACTTGGAGACGTTGCAGGAAACAGGTCTGCCTTTCATTTCGGAAATGAGGTCCCGCGGACAG